>ML862032.1:11205-23788 GCA_009831015.1 Picea engelmannii
GTCCCGCCATATATGGTATCTCTGCCAGTTTAGCAACTTCCCAGGAAGATTAAGCAGAGCACGCCCATATGGTTGTAACAATGTACTAAAATGGGAGTTTGTGGGATTCGATCCCGGGACCTCTGCCTAACCATCGACTTAATATAGAATCCACTAATCGGCGTGCCAAACCACCTCATCAATGCATAATCCCTCAATTTTTGTATAAAATGGGGCTTTCCGCCAGTGTACGGGACAAGGGAGGTGATACCAAGGTGTGGCCATATGGAATTGGCACGCTTTTCGAGATATTTTCCCTCATTCATTTGCAGAGGTAGGTATGAGAACCGAGGTAGGGGTGTCTCTTGGGCCTGTAAGTGCCAGACTTAGATCAAGGCGTGGAGACAGTCATTTTTAAGCAATTTGACGCCACAAATGTAGTGGTGATGTTATTTTTATGATCTAAGCAAATATTGTGTAGATTAACTCCAGAATCAGGTATACTTATGTATTTTGCCCAATTATTTTGTGGAGTTAATAAAATTACCTACCCATTTGAGAGCAGGACCTAGAGACGTAATCCACCAGGGATGAACTCCATTATCAAGTTATTTGTGTTCATATTGCATGCTTATGTCTCTTTCCTTTTGAGTTTTTCCTTCTTTATGGTGTACTTTAGTTTATGTTCATTTACTACAATTCTTTAATAAGTCATCGGATGAAAAGATCATGGATTAGTGGGGGTATGAGGGTGGGGGGTGGGGTGAAATATTATGATTTAATCTATATATGAGGGTGGGGGTGGGAGTGGAGGGAAATATTAGGGGTGGGTAGGAATATAGAGTAAAACATAATATTTCTCCACACCTCCACCCTCATATATATGAGGGTGGGGATACGGGGAAATATAGAGTAAAACATTATATGAGGGTGGGGGTGGCGGAAAATATTATGTTTTACTCTATATTCCCCCACACCCTCATCCTCATATGTGAGGGTATATGGGGGGGAATATAGAGTAAAAAACAATATTATATGTATTACTAAGAATATTTGTATAGAAAAACAAATCAATATGCATCGATTTGAGTGCACCTTTGCAAAATAAATTACACAAAATTTAACAAGATAGTATAGGATGTAAAAATAACTTTTACTTGTTGCAAGGTTGTTACATGAGTTGTGAGTGAGAGTAAGGAGTGTCACTAAGAAGTTTATGTGAAACTTTGTATTTAAAAACAATTCTATGTATCATTACATGGAGCACAAGGGGATATAAAGATGCATATTTTAGAGTAGAGGTTTACATAGTTTGAGGGTTTCTACCACTGTAAACTCATTGTCCCATTGTTGTGTGGTTGGTTCTCTTATTGGTTTATTATGGGTTGTAGTTTAGGCATTAATGATTTGAGAGACAATGGAACTGTGTTCTTGTTTTAATTAATTGTTTGATGCAAAAAAATTTCATGGTATGAGATCTAGTATGGGATTGATTGATCTAGGTGGATATTGGTGGCCACCCACCTATTCCTACTGGCTCCTATTGACAGTTTTTAGTTCAACACGTTCTTCTGTACTTATTTGTAATTGTGGGTTCTACACTTCTGAGGTTGTCTGAAGCCCTACACATATTCCAGGTGGAGATTGGTCGCCACCCATGTAATCCAACTGGCTTAGTTTGGAAGTTTTCATGTCAGTACATCTTTATGTATTTCCAGGTCCGTTTTGGGGCCCTAAACAATGTTTTTTTGGCTTTCCATAGTCAAACTGTAGATAGATTCAAGTTTGATGGCATAATATGTAGTTCTCAAAAAGACCTTTCTAATGGGTTATCACATGCCTAAAACATAAATCCTATGCAAAAGTTACGACCCCGAGAAGTTGAGGTACCAACTTACCCATCAGGCCCCACATAACTTTTGGTGTTTCACCTCCTAGGGTTAGGTTTTTGGATGTCTATGGTTTTGGAATTCATTAATAATGTTAAAAAGGATTGTGGAGCCTCATTGTAATCATTTTTCTCAGAAAAATGCACGTAGCAGTCACATCTCTTCTCAGAGATAACTCCCACCATTCAAGTAAGTTGTTTCAATTATGGAGTTTTACAGTTTCCGCCTATTTTATTTATTCAATAGAAGTTATTGTTGTTATTGGATATTTGTTGTTATATTTGTGTTATTTTATTCAATCTGTTATTTATTTCGTTCCGCTCATAAATCCTGATCAGTGGCATCAGAGCGGTCTACTCTTCATTTACTTTTCTTCGTGCATGTCCCCGACAAGATTTGGGTACAAGGAGTTGGAACTTGAACCAATCGACTATTTGCAAGATCAATCGCATCAAGCCCGACAACAACCCATGGGGGACAAAAATAAAGATGATGGGGCAAGAGATATTTTTAAAATGTTGCTCGAAGAATCCCTTGCATGACAAAGGAAAGAAATGATGTACAACTTTGCATAGATCCTTCGGTAGTTTCCCACAAGAGAAGCATCTTCATCAAGCAGCCATGTGAATCCCTTCAAGGTACATGTAAATTTTGATATTCGATTATTTTAAGGATTGATAGATGAAAATGTTGTAGATAAGTGGTTGAATATGCTTGAAGGGTATTTTTCGGTCCACAATTTTTTCAGTAGGGAAAAAAAATATTTTTCACTTGTCAAGGTTTCCCCCAATGTTAAGGACTGGTAGGATACTTACTTTGAGAAAAGAGCCATAGAGGAATATGCAATATTTTTTATCGCCCCCACATGGGATTCCTTCAGGGATGCCATTAAAGAACAGTACTACCCTGTTGGAAGCTGCGAGGACCAATACACTAGATGGACCACCCTGGGACAAGAAAGGGACTAGACAGTACCAGATTTTACTAATATTTTTCATACTCTATGCACCAAATTAGGTATCAAAGAATCTGAACGACATCTGGTGCTCAAATACCAAAGTTGTTTACATAGATACATTCAAACATAAATGGAGTTTCTGGACATCACATCATTGGGTACGACATATAGATATGCTATCGAGATCGAGCATAAATTTAAGCAGAAGAGGTGAGAGTTTGGATTTGCAAACTCCTCACAGCTAAAGCAAGGAAAAGGTGGCCCCAACCCACACAACAAGGGGCAAAGAAAATATGGCCACTCTCAAGAAACCCAGTCCAAGACGAAACACAAGAAGGGAAATGAGAAGTCAAAGAAGGACATGGGAAAATGGTGTGAATACCATAAAATACCTTGCCACAACATCGAAGAATGTAGCTCCAATAAGTCACTCGCGGTTGAGCTGAAATATTCTGAGTCAGAGGTCGATTATGACTCCAAATCAAATCCAAAAGGATGGAAGCGAATTATCGATATTGAAACCAGTGCCATGGTCGCTACCACTAAAGTCCAGCCAAGTGAACCAGAAGAACCATAGGAAGGGGAACACCTCTTTCACTCACAGATGTGGGTAAAGGGGGATTCGCTTCATTTCATTGTCAATAGCGATAGTCATAAGAACTTGTTCTTAGTAGAGGTTGTCAAGAAGCTGGACCTATCGACAACACCGCACCCACAACCCTACACCATCGATTGGCTTAGCCAAGGAAGAAATCTCCATGTCAGCCAAAAGTGTCATCTTCCCTACGACATCGAGCCTTTCAAAGATGAGGTATTGTGTGATATTTCTCCCCTTGAAGTTTGTGATGTTATTTTAGGATAGTCATATTTGTGGAAGCGACATGCTATGTATGAGTCTAAACCTTGCAGTGTTATTATTACCCTGGGTAGACAATTGTACAAGATACCAGAGGTGGTTCCACCTACTGCTATTTCTTTAATCTCTGCTAAGAAATGAAGTAAGTTCATTTCACAGACCGAGAAGTTCATCTTTTTTGTGATCGGTTCTCACAGTAAGAAGAAGTTCTCTACCATATCTGTGGCCTCTACACAGAGTCTCTCTTTACAGGAAAAGAAATTTGACAGGATAGTGGAAGAGTACAAAGACATCTTCTCCTCACCCACTAGGGTATCGACGAGTCAAGCATCCAATTGATCTAACCCCCAATGCACCTCTTCCTAATGGACTAGTCTATCATTGCTCATTGATGGAAAATGATGAAATCAAGCGTCATATCCAAGAGCTTCTTTAAAAGGGGCACATCAGACCTAGTTCCTCCCCTTGTGGAAGCTCGATTGTACTGGTGCAGAAGAAAGACAAGCCCTAGTGGTTCTGCATTGATTACAGAGCATTAAAAAAAATCACAATCAAGAATCGGTACCCAATTCCCAGAATTGATGACCTTCTTGACCAACTCAAGGCGGAAAAGTTCTTCAACAAGGTTGAACTAAAGTCTGTCTACCACTAGGTTCCCATTGAACCAACTAATGTATGGAATAAAACTTTCAAATCTAAAGAAGGTCTCTTTGAATGGTTGGCCATGCCTTTTGGCTTAACAAATACACCAACCACTTTTATAAGGTTGGTGGATGATGTATTGAGACCCTTCACCAAATATTTTGTGGTGGTATATTTGTATGACATCCTCATCTTCAAAATAACTTGGGAGGAGCACATTCAATAGGTTTTGAGCACTCTGCAACAACACAATCTATATGCCAACTTGGAAAAATTATCCTTTGGCATGAACATGGTCCAATAATTGAGCTACATTGTTGATGAGCATGGGGTACATGTTGATCCAGCTAAGATCCAAGTCATCCATGACTGGCCATCCTCAACCACACTAACCGAGCTTTGGATCTTCCTGGAATTGGAAAAATTCTACCGACGGTTCATGTTGGGATTCTCCCATATTGCATGGTACCTCAGCCAAGTGACCAAGGGTGATGGCAGGGAAACGTTCTCATGGGGGGAGGAACAACAATGAGCATTTGATGATCTGAAGCATCACTTGTACTCATCTCTAGTACTTTTCTTACTAGATATGAAACAATTGTTCGAGATTGAGACTGATGCATTTGACTATGCTGTAGGTGCAATTCTCACTCAACATGGTCATCTGGTGGCATACCATATCGAGACACTCTCAGATACTTTTCGAAAATACCCCACTTATGACAAGGAAATGTATTCCATTGTACAAGCTTGCCGTCAATGGAAACATTACATTCTAGGGAATGAGACAATTATCCACACTGATCACAAGCCTCTACAGTTCATACAGACACATGGGAAGTTGAAGAACGACCTCCATCATAAATGGTCCACCTACCTGCAACAGTTCCATATCAACATCAAGTATAGGACACGGAGCATAAATCATGTCGTTGGTTGCCTCAGTCGACCTCTTGTGGATGCACTCACCACCGTGATCCATTCCTGTGGACATAAGGCATTTGAGTGGCCCCAACTTTATCAACTAGATTCAGACTTTGCCACCACCTATTAGCTCTTGGGTACAGGAAAAAATTTCACCAATTTTCACATTCAGAACAGACTATTATGTCATCTTGGCCATCTCTGTGTTCCTATAAGTGAGCGTGCAAAGCTGATATGGGAATCTCACTACAGCTAGATAGAAGGACATTTTGGCATGGAGAAAACTATGGCCATTCTATAGAAACATTTTTATTGGACAAAACTCTGATAGGACATCAACAAGTATATGAGATCATGCACTTCTTGTGCCATTGCCAATCCTGCCATCAGTAGAACATTGTTGTATATTTGTAAAGGACTTAAAGAGAGCCCTAGTGGAGGGATAAACCTTACTTTTGTAAATTGGTGTTGGGGTTTATTCCAATGTTGCATTTAGGCCTACATGTTTGTTAGGTATTTATTATGATTTTGCAGGTGGACTTGCATGTATGTTGGGAGGTTTTCCTAGTGTTGTAACCCTAACTTTGGATGTTGAAGATTTTCAGGTCCTATCAAGATTGCCTACTGGGTATGTATTTAACCACATTTAGGCTCTAAGTTTCAACTGTCTAATAAAGTATTTGCTTTTGTTTTAGGACAACCAATAGTCCAAGAACTTCTTGCTGATTTGTTATGGTTGCACTTCCAATTTTAGGTGCTCTAGCATGTAGTTTTAGTAACTAGAAGTTAGCACATGCATACTAAAATAAGTGCAACACACCTAAATATCTTTACAACTAAAAATGAACAAATCTAAGAGACTAACACATGCATTTTTGTACAAAGGTATTTTTGGTCAACATGACCTTGGATAAAACCCCCCCAGGGAAAACCAGTTTGGGATATTTGTCTATATAATGATGATCAAATCAAGAGATACAACAAGAAATGAAATACAATGGAACCTGTATACATAGAAAGCTCCTCACGAGCCTTGCCACAAGAACTAGAGAGAGATATGCCCAAACTCAGGTGTGTCCTCTCCCTTTGTTTCCCTCTACACTAATTTGAAGCACTTTAGCTCATTTATAGCCCAATGAAGAAATCCCTCCACAAGAATCTCCTCTCTTGTGCTGCCTCTCCACTAAAACTATCATAGCTCGAATCCTCCAAGAAGATTTGATACCAGGTAGCTACCAGTCCTCTCAACAGGTGTGCCCTCCTCCTAGCAAAAATGATCACCATAAATAAACTGAGCCAGAAACTGTATGTCTCTCTCCACTGAAGCAAGTGAGCTCTCCTCTTCCTATGTATCAGACCTCATCTCAATCTGACAAGTCCTCCTCTCCTGATAAGAAAATGAAGGATAATGAATGTGTCTCCTCTCCTAGATGCGCCCCTCCTCCATGTAATATGCTCCCTCTCAAGAATGAAGGCTAAGAATCCATGGAAAAAATCTCCATGTAAGATCCAAGCAACCAAGAGCCTCTCCTCAAGCTCTCAATGGTTTTTCTCAAACCCTCATGAAGTGCACCCTCCTCCTCCTCAAGAAATGTGCCCCTCTCCTCTTCTCTAAAAGTCACAAGTGAAGAATGAGTCTCCAAAAATGATTTACCCTCTCTTTAGCCTCCTTTGGTCAACCCTAAAAGATCAATGGCCTAGATTAGATATATCCAATTATAATCAATGGGTGAGATCTCATCCTAAAATCTCACTAAGGAAACCCACTTTCCTTAGTTGCTTTATGTCTATTATTTCACCCACATCATGAATTAATTTTCACTTTATGACTTAAGTGACATATGTCACTTTTGACTTAAATATCCTAAGTCAAAGTGAAATTAGAATCATAAAGTAAAGTATAAGGGTAATAGTCTTCCCCTTTGTGCTTAGAGACTCATAAGCACATGGGGGCCACTTTCCAAGGTACCCAAATCTCAACACTCCCTCTTACCGAGGAAAGTGCTCATCACCACCAATCTTGTCCCTATAGTGGACATGGTTGCCTCCTGGCATATGCTTGATGAGTATGGTTGTACCCTGATCATTGAAAGTGGGCTTTGTCACAAATCTACTCAATCTGTATGATCTATAAATGGCACTGAATCTTCATCTATCCAAGATCACCTAGATCTTGGCATCACACCAAAGATATCCACCTTGGTCTCCCACCAAGGATTTCCTCCTACTCCTGGCATCTCACCAAGAGTCACTACTCTTGTCATCTCACTAAGATTCTCCCCCTCTTGGTCTCTCACCAAGAGTCATGAACTTGGCATCTTGCCAAGTCACCTCCACCTGAAGTGGATCTAGAACCTAATCTACCTGTCTCAGAAGATATGTGAGGCTCAAGCCTCTGTGGTGCCCTACTTCTCCTCCTCATCAACCTCTAATGCACTGAAGCTATATCACCAAATCTCTGTCTACTCGGCTGCTATGAAACTGTAGCTATCATGGGTGGACCAGTCACCCACTCTGAAGATGTTCAAGGACACTGAGTATCATCTCCCTTTGAATCATTGATGTGAGTCAGTCGGTCCTCTTCAAATATGTCTCCCCATCTAGTGATGGATGGTGTAATAGCAGACAAGGTAGTCACGAATGCACACTCTCTGGCAAACTGATCACTGAACTCTAACTCCTCTATTGTTGCTCCTAACACATCCTGCTACATCTTCTTCTTCTTGGGACACTGTTCTTCATAGTGACCCATATCTCCACAAGCAAATCATCTCACTGTGCTCATGTCTCTCCTCTGCCCACTGCTATTGCTGCTCTCTCCTCCCTGTGGTGGGGCCCCAAAATTGGGACCCTGCCGACCTCCACAACCGGTCTTCTTCTTTCCCTTTGTCCAAAGAGAAACATCCTCCTCACCCTGACCAATCTACTGCTACTACTGCTACTGCCATTGTTCAAAAGCCTTGGTTGCAAGCCTAATCTCCTCCTGGACAAAGTCATCCCACATCCTCTCCCATGTAGGCATGACCTCCCTGGAAACTATGCCACGTACAAATGGACCTCACTGTTTGGTGAAGCTATTCATAGCTTGCCTCACCAAAGATTTAGGTTTCACAACCTCTCCGACGACTGCCAACTCGTCTCTGATCTGAGTGTATCTACCAAGGAATGAAGTAACTGACTCATCCTAGAGCATGTGAATTCCCCTGATTCGGTCATGAAGAACCATCTTCTGATTATCATTAGATCTCTCGTACAACTTGCATAGATATTCCCACATCTCGAATGCACAAGTATTCCCATTCAAGTGGGGAATAATGTGATCTCTCACAGCATCACAAATGATCCTCTTTGCCTTGTTGTTCCTCCTCCTGAATTCTTCCACCAAGACGGGAGCAGTGACAGGAATGGGAGGAACAACTTCCTCGACTATGTCCCATAGCTGGAGGTCCTCTAAGACAAAGAACATCCTCGCCTTCCAAGGTGACCAATTGCTAGCCCTAGATAGCCTGTCCTCAACTCACATCTGAGATGTTGACATGTCTGCCAAACTGCAATCCCCAACCAATTCTCACACTGCTAAGGAAAACATTGTCTCACTCCTATCAATAGAGGTGTGAAAAGAGACAAGTGTAATCTGACCTCACTCCTAACAAAATAGGTGTGAAAAGAGGTCAAGTCAAATCAACCTCACTCCTACTGTGTAGGTGTGAAAAGAGACTGATGACAAGTGTCCAAAACTGCCCAACTGTCCTCTGCAAAAATCTACCCTCTAACAACCACTGAATGAGTCAATGGATGTCCACACAAATCTCCCAAGAAGATGTATATGACAGCCAACAAAATGTTGTCCCAACTGCTCAAAATTTCAACCACCTCCACTCTGATACCATGAAGATTTTTAGGTCCTATCACACTTGCCTACTGGGTCTATCTTTGACCACAGTTAGGCTCTAAGTTTCAACTGTCTGATAAAGTATTTTCTGTTGTTTTAGGACAACCAACAGTCCAAGAACTTCTTGTTGATTTGTTATAGTTGCACTTCCAATTTTAGGTGCTCTAGCATGTAGTTTTAGTAACCAGAAGTTAGCACATGCATACTAAAATAAGTACAACACACCTAAAGATCTTTACAGCTGAAAATGAACAGATCTAAGAGAATAACACATACATTTTTGTACACGGGTATTTTTGGTCAACATGACCCTGGATAACACCCCCCCGAGGAAAACCAGTTTGGGATATTTGTCTATATAATGATGATCAAAGCAAGAGATACAACAAGTAATGAAATACAATGGAACTTGTATACATAGCAATCTCCTCACGAGCCTTGCCACAAGAATCAGAGAGAGATGTTCCCAAACTTAGGTGCGCCCTCTCCCTTTGTTGCCCTCTGCACTGAACTGAAGTGCCCTAGCTCATCTGTAGCCCAATGAAGAAATCCCTCCATAGGAATGTCCTCTCATGTGCTTCCTCTCCACGTAAACTGTCAGAGCTCGAATCCTCCAAGAAGATCTACTACCAGGTAGCTTCCAGTCCTCTCAATAAGTGCACCCTCCTCCTAGCAGAAATGATCACCATAAATAAACTGAGCCAAAATATGAATGTCTCTCTCCACAGAAGCAAGCGCCCAAGCTCTCCTCTCCCTATGCATCAGACCTCATCTCAATTTGACAAGTCCTCCTCTCTTGATGAGCAAATGAAGGATAATGAATACACCTCCTCTCCTAGATGTGCCCCTCCTCCATGTAATATGCTCCCTCTCAAGAATGAAGGCTAAGACTCCATGGAAATACTCTCCATGGAAGCTCTAAGCAACCAAGAGCCTCTCCTCAAGCTCTCAAGGGTTTTTCTCAAACCTTCATGAAGTGCACCCTCCTCCTCCTCAAGAAATGTGCCCCTCTCCTTTTCTCCAAAACTCACAAGTGAAGAATGAGTCTCCAAAAATGCTTTACCCTCTCTTTAGACTCCTTTGGCCAACCCTAAAAGATCAATGGCCTAGATTAGATCTATCTAAGTCTAATCAATGGGTGAGATCTCATCCTAAAATATCACTAAGGAAACCCACTTTCCTTAGTTGCTTTCTGTCTATTAATTCACCCACACTGTGAATTAATTTTCACTTTATGACTTAAGTGACATATTTCACTTTTGACTTAAATCTCCTAAGTCAATGTGAAATTAGAATCATAAAGTAAAGTATAAGGGTAATAGTCTCCCCCCTTTGTGCTTAGAGACTCATAAGCACATGGGGACCACTTTCCAAGGTACCCAAATCTCAACACATGTTTGTTGGTGCGATTTCAAGTGGAGTTGTTGTGTGTCAAACAAGGGTCGATCCAACATGTACTAGTGGATCAATATGAGTTAATGTATTGAGAGGGAATGTTAAGAATAATGATGTCATTATATATATTTTTAGGAGCATTGGAAAAAATGGGTTCATGTGTAACGTTTTTGAGTTAGTACTTTTATAAAGCATTAATCCTAGCTTCACACAGTGCAAGTGACAAAGAGGCATACTGAGAGTAGAAAAGGAGGATGATCGTGCATTGTATTTGATAGGAGATTAGGTGAGATAGATGTGCATGTGTGTGATGTTTTATTGATTGTACTTAAATTGTAGGGAGGATAGTAGTAATGGGTTCTTGTTTAATGTTTTTGAGTTAATACTCTTATAAAGCATTAAAATCCTAGTTTCATGTAATACAAGGGATGAATAGACATACTGAGAATATAAAAGGAAAGTGAATGCATTGTATTTGATTGGAGATGGGGTGAGATAGATGTGCCTTTGTGTGATATTGTATTGTTTGTACTTGCTACAGGGAGGATGCCTTAGTAATGAAATGTCTTAGTTTTTCTAAATGTGTGTTCCTTTGAATGATTAATTTATGGGTGTTGGGAACCACATTTTCCAAGGTTCTCACATTCCAGTCACAAATATCATGCTCTAACACGTTTATTTTATGTTTTCTATTGCTAGTTTTGAAGTTATAGTAATAGCCATCCACTAAACCAAGTTTCCACAAAGAAAGAATCTCATGATTGGCTAGTCCAACCAAATTTGTTATCTTACAGTTTTTGATGCTAGAGTGTGCTCATGGATTGGTATTGTTGGGGTTGGCTATGGAAAACTATGAGGATATATAAGGTATTCGACACATTGACTTACAGATTATGGTTGAATGTGCAAGTAGTGTGTTAGGTGCTCTGGGATAACTCTATGGTAGGCAATCCTTCCATTAAGTAAAAATGTGGTTTTGGGACATGAGCACGATAAGAGGTACTAACCGAAGGTCCATGCTATAACTAACCCCTGATTCAGTGAATAAGATTAAAGGTATTTCTTTAGTATATTATTAGAGATTTCTTGAAATCTTATTGAGGAGTGCATCATCCCTAGCTAATTCTTTTTCATTGAAGCATGACCACAACTAGATTTTGGTCATATGAAATGCATCAAGAGGATTTTATTTTAATGGGCTCTTTCTTTTCATTCATGCCAAGAAAGGCTTCACACTAATCTATTGGCATTCAGTTTTGCCTAATCCTCATGGTGCAAATCACTTTTCTATTAATGTTTACATTGTTTACAACTCTCTCGTTTTTCAAATATTTGATATGGAGCCAAGGGTTTTGAATTTGGAAAAAAAAGGAGAATTTTGTTATTACCCAAGTGTGAGTGCAAGTAGATAGAATATAGTTGGATATTGCCTAATTGTGAGTGCAAGTAGATCGAATATAGTTGGATATACATCTCGAGAAATGTTGCAAGTGGCTCTACATGGGTGTTAGGGGCTTATCTCGTTGTTGCAAGTGGCCTTGGATCTCCACGTGCGTTAGGTGTTTACCCCAATTTAGTGTTTATCCCACTATTGTATTTAGTGTTTATCCCACTATTGTAGGTGCCCTTGCATGTTAGTTTCAATTGTAAATCATATATCAATATATAAAAATGATAAAGAACTTTCCTTTGTAAATGATAAAAAACTTTTAATTAATCATTTTTGAATTAAAATAAATTTATACAACTTTCTTTATAATCATGATTTAAATAAAATATGTCCTAATCATTTTGATTTTTCATGAGCAATTGCTGAATTAAGTCAAACCCATAGTTATCCATATCATTGTCTGAATTCGGCTTTATGTAAAACAAAAAACCAGAGAAAACAGTGGGGTTGTGCTCTAGGTTAAAGAAAAACCGAAAAAGACAGTCTGTGACGAGATCTCAATGAAGAAAATAATACAATGTTGAGTTCTCGCAGAATGGCTTATACAATTCCAGTGAGATCAGCTGGCCATGGCCATTAGGATACTTGCGCACAAAAA
>ML862032.1:23888-36153 GCA_009831015.1 Picea engelmannii
TGAGATGCATAAAATTAATGTTCCAAGATAAATTCAATAAACACTGAGGATCTAAATGGCCCCCAGTGTTTATGAAGTAGATTTTATGGTTTACAATTGCTTGGTAGTGTTTTTTTTACATTTTTAAAGTTTAGTTGGGTGTGGCCTAGTTAGCATCATCAAACCAGAGAGTTGAGTCAGTTCAAGATAAAAATAGTCCAAAACCAGTTTATACCACCAGCCAGGCCACTTTAGGCTTAAAATGACCTAAAACCGACCATTTCCATTTGAACCGGCCTCTTCTAATAAAATTGATGCAAGGCCATAGCGCTGGGGTTCAACAACACCATTGGAGTGGGACAATATGTACACAAGTTTTTGTTTTCTTTAGTCTCACTCCAGGAGAAACCCTAGACACATTTATTGTGCAAAGGATAATGATGTAAGTCTTGATCTTGTGATGGTATGTATTCATTATATTGGGATGATATTATTTTATATCACTTACAAATCAGATTCGATGATTGGGTTATATACAATGCCATCATAGTTAGATAAAACATAGACCAAACCATTAGACACTAAATACAAAAAGTTTGTTGATTTATGTTGCATGTATGGGTGCATGTTGGCATAGGGGTAGACTCAAGGTTCACTCCAAGAGCGCACCAACAAGCCCTAACTACTGGCCCTTTCGGCAAAACCTGCGAAGCAGATGCAGTCTCACCCGAAGCAACTATGAGGGGGTTGCAAGATAGAGATGTCTACAACCAGGGGAATATCAAGTGGATCTAGTAGAACAACAACACAATATGCACCTATCACTTATCAAGCTAGATCTCTCCTGCACAGTTATAGATCTGATCTAACACAAAAATGTAAATAACAAGATAAGAACAACAGAGATCAAAGAAACAATCACACATACACAACGTGAGATATACGTGGTTCACCCTCTCTCTAGGGCTACGTCCATAGAACTGTGCTTATGATTCATTAAGGTAAAGTATATAGTTCTTGTCTGCACTCTCATTTAGCATATCTTCTTTCTTCTCTCTCTTTCTCTCCCCTCTCCTGCGCACCCTACTATAGGAATTTATCTCCACACATAGCTGGAGATCTTACAATACCAGAAGGCTCTCTCTCTCAATACAATAATCTCTCCCACAATAGAGCTAGATCAACAACAATATCGTATCAATACTCAATGACCAACCCTACCCAGATCCTATTGACATTTATTTATACATTACAATTCCTCATCGACAACCTTAGGCTGAAACCTAAGTGCCAAAACCCTAGATACCAAAACCCTAGGTGTCTCAAACCCTAGGTCAACTTGACCCTCTTTTTCTGGGCTTCGCCAGCTTGCCTTTCCTTCCTTCTCACGTGGTGCTCCAAAGAATCCAACGGTGGGTTTTTCCACTTTTTGAGTTGTCCTCGATCCATCTTCCTTGATGATCTATCATCCTCAATCTCCTCATCCAACGGCTTTCTTTTCCACACTTTGCTTGATCTTTTCTGCTATTTTGCTCACTTCGACCTAGTGACAGTCACTGTGTCTCCCACGAAGCTCGCTTTTTACTTTTTTTTCCTTGTACTTCACTTCCTTCCATAACCAAGGGCCAACAAGCCCTCAATACTCACCTGCAACTCATCTCGAGGCACTTCAAATATGGTTCCTTTGTTTTTTTCCGACTTAGACTTCGCAATGAAGCCTTTTCTT
This sequence comes from Picea engelmannii, assembly GCA_009831015.1. Classification (NCBI taxonomy): domain Eukaryota; kingdom Viridiplantae; phylum Streptophyta; class Pinopsida; order Pinales; family Pinaceae; genus Picea; species Picea engelmannii. The sequence goes on from ML862032.1 coordinate 25,594, forward strand.
TCTGCTTTGTACCTCCTCTCCCTTCTTGTGCAGACTGTATTTTCTGTGTTTGGTACCTAGTTTCAACTGCACCTGGTACCTATACCCTTTTATCCTTGCTTCTACTGAGAGTTGCGAGGCAACTAGTTGTCATAGTACAACTTCAGCCAACTCCCATTCACCAATCCTTCCTTCCATTTTCCATTCAATGTCTTCAGCTACGCAGCTCCTCCTTCTATAACATAGGCGATCTCATATGGTCCAAGCCAATGCGTTCTGAACTTCCCAGGGTGTTTTATAAATTTACTGTCATACACCAACACTAAGTCACCTTGCTTGAATGCCTTCTTCTTGACGTGCCTGTCATGGTAGACCTTCTCTCTTTCCTTCTGAACTTGTTGATGGAACCCAACAATGAATTTGTCTTCTTCTAGTTCAACCAACTATGCAAGCCTCAAAACAATGCCACTATCATCCATGTCTATAAATGCAACAATCCTTAATCTTGGTACCAAATATTCCATCGGGACAACAAATTCAATACCATAAACCAACTTGAAAGGGGTCTGCATTGTTAATTTCTTGCAAGTGGTTCTATAGGCCCATAGTACTATAGGTACTCTTAGATCCCAATCATCCCTATTCATACTGCAAATTTTTGTCAATTCTGTCTCCAAGATCTTGTTGAATGCTTCAACCATTCCATTTGCTTGTGGATGGTAAGGTGTACTCTTCTGGTGGTGGACTACAAATTCTTCAGTGAGGGATTCAATTGTCTTATTGATGAAGTGTGTTCCTTGATCACTCATAAGGATCTTGGGGCATCCAAACCTGGTTATTATGTCATCAAATATAAAATGCATAGCTATAGTTGCACTACAGTCCTTGACTTCTCTGGCCTCAACCCATCTGGTTAAGTATTCAGTGGAAATAATAATGTACCTTGCTCCTCTGTGCTTTCCTGATGGGTTTATAGGTCCCACAAAGTCAATGGACCACTTTTCAAATGCTTGTAGGGTCATTTGTGGTGCTAATGGAATTTCATCTCTTCGGGATGGTTTTCCAACTCTTTGGCATACATCACATGCTCTGGCATAATCTTTAGTATCTTTGTGTAAGGTAGGCCACCAAAGGTTAGCTCGTAGAACCTTCTGCGCAGTTGCTTTCCCTACATAATGTCCTCCTGTGATGCCTTCATGAGCTTCTGCGAGGATCAGTGGGCGCTCTTTCTCCATAACGCATCTTCTTAGTATCTCATCAGGTCCCATCTTGTATAGGTGACCAATGATCAGTGAGAAGTCTGAAGCGCGCACCACTAGTTGTTTCTTCTAGGGAATTGTATACTCTCTAGGTTCCATTCCTGTTGACAGGAATTGGACTATGTCTGCGAAGTGGTCATCAATATTTCTAATGGAGAGCATCTATGCATCCGACAGTGTATCCTCCAAACTGGTGTGTTCTTCGCCATGTTCCAACCTTGACAAGTGGTCAGGGCCCTTGTTCATTCTTCCTGGCTTGATTATGATTTAAAAATCATATTCTTGGAACAACAGAAGCCATCTGCATATTCGCCACCCCAACACTAGCTTGTTGACTAGGTACTTCAGCGCGAAGTGATCTGTGAACATTTTAAAGTGTCCTCCCAACAAGAAGTGGCATCAATTTTGCAGCGCATACACCATGGCTAATCCTTCTTTCTCTGTAGTGGTATAATTAATTTCAGTTGTAGATAACTTCCTACTAGAGAAAGATATGGTCAATATCCCCTTCTCCAGGTTGTGCTAGTACTGCTCCTAATGCAATAGAAGACACATCAACATGCACATGAAATTCCTTGTTCCAATCTGGAAAAACTAGAATGGGCGCAATGACCATCTTTTGTTTTAGTGTGTCGAAGCTCTGCTAGAATTTGTCTATCCAGCCAAACTGACAGTCCTTCTTCAACAACTTCTCCATCGGTGTTGTGATTTGAGCATAGCCTTTAATAAATTTCATGTAATAGCCAGTATGTCCTAGCGTAGTGCACAATTGTTTGATTGAAGTAGGTGGTGGAAAATCAACTATAATTGCAATCTTTGATGGATCAACCAACAATATCTGCTTACATACAATATGGCCTAATAGTACTCCAAATGGTGAGAAGAAGATGCACTTCTTCAGATTTAAAGAAATTTGACACTGCTTTCATTTATCCAGCATTAGCCTTAGACATTCAATATGAATTTTCAAAAAACTAAACACAGTCCAGTCATCAAAATAGGCTTCTAAAAATTTATGCAAAAATTATTTGAACGCTTCGACCACCACCCTCGAAAAGATGGTTGGGGCATTCTTCAATCCGAAGGGCATTGCTGTGTAGGATCCCCATTATGTGGAAAATGTAGTCTTTTGGCGGTCCTCCTTGGCAATCTGGATCTGATGGTATCCTAAAAATCCATATGTAAAAGAATATACCTCCTGGCCTCCCACGTTGTCTAATACTTCATCAGTGAATGGTGTAGGGAAAGGATCAAGAAGACATGCATCATTCAACTTCCTGAGGTCCACACATATCCTGATTTCTCCTGTCTTCTTGTCTTGTACTACCATAGGGCTGATCCACTCTGACTCGTCGATAGGTTCAATAATATCTGCTTTCAACATTCTGTCGAGCTCAATCTTCACTTTTTCCTTGTATTTCGAGTTCAATTTGTAGGGTCTTTTATTGACTGGATTTGCATCTAGTTTCAAAGGTATTCTCATCTCTCCCATAGGTCCTTTGATACCCTTCATATCAGTGAACTTGGTCAGAAACAAGTCCTGATATTCATGCAACAATTCTGTAATCTTGTCAATGGTGGCAACATCCCAGTAATCTCTGACATTGGCAAGATTCAGTGTCACCTCTATCCCAATGTTGACCTTTTTGATCTTGATGGGATGACCAATAAATGGTAGCTCAATTCCTGGTCCTTCCACATATCTCTGGCCTTCTGTCTCAGTGATGTTTACCTTCCTAGGATTTTCCTCATCATCAGCATTGATGTTGTAGCAACTCTGTAATTTTTGGAGAGGCACAGTCCATTTGTCCTCTTCTTGTTCCATAAGGAGGATAGATGCCTCTTTGAATACCTTTTGCCTCACAATCTGTAATGCTTGGTCTAATGAAGGATGTTCACTTTCAAATAAAAAGGTGGTTACAAAATTCTGAATCATACCTTCCCAATCTGCAGTGATGAGGCATAGATCTACTTGAAGGTACCAATTGATAGGGGTCGTGTCCATCATGTTAATGAATTTGTGTACCCATTTTTCTCATGGGATGTCACTCCAGGCCCCTTCACAACTTCTCACATGGTCCTTTGGGCAACTTCAACCTATGTACCTTAATTCATAGCTTACTGCTTGTGCTGAGAACCATGCTGTCATCAAGGTTCGACATTGTGTCTAGTTTGTAATGTTTATTTTATGCGTTCCGCACCATCTTTCTGGTGTGGCTTTCAGGGCCTCGTCCATAGACAACAACCTCTATTGTGTTGGTACAATTTCTTCAAAGTCCGTCAAGAAGGATTCTAAAGGATTCAGATCATCGAAGGTAGGTAAGTTACTTATGGTTGTACCAATCTAGCAAACCTCTCTAGTCAGTCGAGCACATCTCCTTGTGGATACTTTATACATCTGGTTCTTCCAGTTCTCCAACACTTCTTCTGAATCTGATGAACATGCATTGTCACTTCGCCAGCTCAGATTCCCATCAGCTATAGGTTTGATGTAATCCTACTGTCTGGTTGTCACCTTGTAGATGTTTTCCAATTCGTATGTGTGATCTTCTTCTCTGATAGGATCTATATATCGAGGACCCTAATATGGATCTAAAGGTGCAATGACTCGAAGGCCATCTCTTTCAAATTTCATACGCCTCTTCTTTAGGTCGACAATAGTAGAATTGTTGAAGGCCCAGTCAATTCCTAACAATGCAGGGTAAGGGAAGTTGTCATCAACAATTTCAGTTACCTCAAAATTTGTAAATGTTCTAACTCCGTCGATGTCCACAGGGACATGTTCCAACCATCCAAATGGGCTGATAGCTTGCTGATTATCCATGCAAAGTCTGATAGGGGAATGGATCAGCTTGGGTTTTCCCATTAGCGCCCACATTTGCTTCATCATGACATTGACCTCCGACCATAAGTCGAGGACCACATTGTCTATATCATACTCTCCTATCTAAGAATTCAAGTGTAATTATTTATTTGTCCTTCTCTTCTTACCAATTTGGTGTACTGCCCTATTCAGTAAGGGGTCTACTTTCCCTATCTCATACTGTCTGATTAAGTTCTGTAATTCTTGTACAACATTTTCATCCCGAATCAACTTAATACAAGTGTATAAAAATTTGATGAGCTTACTTACTTATTTTCCCTCTTTTGGCGAAGCTAACTAATAAAATGTGTGAGGAATTCCATATTCTCTTATTTTTGGTCATGTCTTTGATGAAGATCCTTGATCTCCTTTGAACTCTTTTCTTTCCTCCTCAAATATCTGTCTTTCTTTCTTAGCATCGAACGTTGGGGTCTTCTCCAAAACTTTCCTTACTTCGGGGCCTTCTGTAGTCTTACCTTGGGCTGTTTTGTCTTCTCCTGTAGTAGCACCTCCTCAAGTGATAACAACGACTCTAGGGTCTACTCCGTGAGGTTCAACATATATTAGTTGTACTTGTGGGTTCTCTTGAGGTCCTCGTCTTTCCTTAAGCTTCTCTAGCAGTACAGGGCAGTTGTTAATGACATGCTCGAAGGAGTTTCAATAACTGCAAGTGGTACAAGGGTTCTGACAGTCCCTTACTAGATGTCCTGGCTGTGCGCAGTTATAATAGATTATTTTTCTTCGGCATTGGCCCATACCTCCTCCTCGTCCTCATCCTATGAATCCACCACGAGGATTGAAGTTTCCTCTTCCCAGGGAGTTATATTTTGCATTGTTTCCTTATTGATGTACTTCGCCTTGGGTCTTGTATATGTCTCTTCATCTTTCATGCATGAGATCGTAAGCTCTACAATCTCTGTCATCATGCCATACTGATTTACAAAATGTGCAATACAAGTTCATGTGTGTATGAATGTACTTCTACATGTAATATCACTCACCAGGGCGATGTCGAGTTCTACATACTTTGTACCAAGTTAATGTGACTTGTTTCAAAGGGATCGGAGCTCCAGAAGCCAAATATTCATGAAACAGGGGACAATGCTCCTTGTCATGGACTTATGATTTTCATCTGATACACTAGATGTCTTCCCTTTTGTCTTTTCCTTTTTCCTTTTTCATGTCCTCGACCTACAAAGACAAACTAGTTATCTGACTCATGATTTGGCTCATACCTGAGCTGGATTCTCCCATGGGGGCAGATTCAAGCTTCATAGTGATCTCCAATGCTTCTACCTATGAGGCAATCTTCTGCTGCATCAATGGAACTCTGATATGTGGTAAAAGAGTAGCAATAAACGATTTTTTTTTCTTCTTGTCCAGGATATTGAAATTCAGTAGGCCTGTCAAGGTCTTGAATCTTTGAACGAACTCCCGAACAGGTTCGGCTACCTTCTGCTTGATATCCTTCAACTCTGTAATAAATTGTGACGCTGACTTATATTTCTTAAACTATGCAATCAATGCATTCTTGATCTCATTCAGCGGTTTATGTTGTGCAATTCCTTGGACAAGCTTCATGTACCAGCTCAATGCGTGATCCCTCAGCATAGTGCTAAATTGGTTTCTTTTAACAGCTTCATCAATGATGTTTTTAATGTTCCATACGACCTCACACAGGAACCAGTGTTGATCAGGATATTCAGATCCATCTCCTTTAAATATAGGGAGCCTCATCTCATCTTCCATGGAGTTGTCTAGATTTCCTATCTGAGTAGATGTTGAACTACTAGTAATAGTGCTCTGAGGACTCTCGTTCTTTTGAATATTCTGATTACTTAGCATTTTTGAAACAACACGAGGATTGATATTAATTACTTCAGTGGTTTGTGTAGTTCGTGATGTTTCTGGCTCGTCCCAACGAAGTTCTTCAACGGCTTCTTCCTCTACCCTAGTGGGTTTTGAGTGCTCTTCGTCTGTCAGATCTGCCTCTTCTCCACTGTAGAAACCCTCTTCCCCGTAGTTTTTCTTAAACAGGTTCTCAAGGTGAATCCCTTTGAATACTTTTCCTCTGTGCATATGTCCATCTTTTGTGTCATTGTTGCTGTATGAATTCCTGAACATTAGCCTTTTCAGATCCAGCTGCTCTATTGTATCTCCAAGATATGGTTTTCATGCAAGAGAATATTGATTCTTAACTTCAGAAAATGCAAAAATTTCCCTCTGGGTCCTTTGAAAAAGTATCTCTCATATTGGCTATACAACTCTACTCTGTCAACAAAAAATTCGGTGATATACCCTCCAATGGTACTATCAAACCAGTGATCTACCGCTCTGGATACAATGTTATCAACTCTCTTAACCTTCTAGATCAACGCTAATGTCCAAACCATAGGAGGTCTATATCTGATCTCAAACTGGGTATCAACTAACCTATCCAACCATTTGTGTAACTCTTGAGGGATTCCTCCAAAGAAGATCTCGTGAATGTCAGTGAAGATGTATCTTTGTAGCCAATCTTTACTACTCAGCTTAGGGTTTTTGTTTTGGGCTTCAACAAAGTCCCTCTCTTGATATTCTATCCACTTTTGAATCTTTKTCTTCAATGGGAACCACCTTGACATTCCCTCAAGAAGATTCYAGTCCCRACAATGAAACCATTTKTTAGCACAGGGGTAGACCCGAGGTTCACTCCAAGAGAGCACAAAAAATTCCTAGCTACTGGCCCTTTCGGTAACACCTRTGAAGCARATGCAGTCTCACCCAAAGAAACTATGAGGGGGTTGYAGGACAAAAATGTCTACAACTAGGGGAATAACAAGTGGATMTAGTAGAACAACAACACAATATGCACCTATCACWTATCAAGCTAGATATCTCCTGCGTAGTTATAGATCTGATCTAACACAACAATGTAAATAACAAKATAACAACAACAAAGATCAAAGMAAAAATCACACATACACAACGTGAGATATACGTGGTTCACCCTCTCTCTAGGGCTATGTCCATAGAAMTGTGCKTATGATTCATTAAGGTAAAGCATAYAGTTCTTGTCTRCGCTCTCAACTAGCAGATMTTCTTTCTTCTCTCTCTTTCTCTCCCCTCTCCTGYGCACCCAGCTGCAAGACTTGATCTCCACACACAACTGGAGATCTTACAATACCAGAAGGCTCTCTCTCTCAACACTTCTCTCTCTCAATACAATAATCTCTCCTACAATAGAGCTAGATAAACAACAATATCGTATCAATACTCAATGACCAACCCGATCTAGGTCCTCTTGACCTTTATTTATACATTACAATACCTCATCAATAGCCTTAGGCCGAAACCTAAGTGCCAAAACCCTAGATACCAAAACCCTAGGTGTCTAAAACCCTAGGTCAACTTGAATTTCTTTTTCGTGCTTCACCAGGTTTCCTTTCCTTCCTTCTCACCCAACCCTCTTTATGTAAATGTTCCTTCATTCTTTCTACACTCTTTCTCTCTTTCCCTCGACCATGGCCCATGGAAACACTTCTCTTTGCTTCAGAGGCAATCGTCATCGCTCCTCAGGCTCCCGTATTATTTCCACTGCAAAAGATTCAATTGAGGCTTATCAATCCCACACCCCGCCTAAGATTAGAGTGAAAATTGACTTGGTTGAGGCAAATGTAAGGGAAATTCAAAATTTTGTTCCTATTGGATGACGTGCAACTCCAGATAAATTTTGTGAACCATAAAATTAATCTCTTGGCAGAGACATTTATTGGAATGGATTTGACAAAGCTATATTATCCTTAACCTCAGGTTCTTGTGGTTGATGATCACCCTCTTATGGTTTAATTCTCTCATTTTTTTTGAATTAGTCTATTAGTTTTTTAGTTTCATAGGTATGGGTGTTTTTTCCCCCACCTCCCTCCAATTTTCTTTATTCTAGACATAACAATACTAGAGTTTTATCATACTTATATAGGTTTTGTTATTTTTTGTTATATAGACTTAAAACACATAGGATTTTCATACTGGTGAAGATAGACAAACATATGCATTGTTGCTATTCTGGTTTCCCAAGCAACAGAACAACAATAAATTTTTGTATGATATTCTCTTATGCTAATATAATGTCTATGATTAACTTACAAAAATAAAATAAAAAATCAAATAACATAATTTTATATCTATATCTATCTATATATATCTAGATATAGATATAAAGTAACTGGAATTAAAAAAATTCTTATTCCCCCAATAGGTACTTTCTAAAAAATATTAATAGGTAAAAAAATATTCCAATGTCCACCTTATATTTCAATATCAACTTTAAATATATATAAAGTAATTGAAACTAAAAAATTTCTTATGGTTAAAACATTTCAATGGAGGGATCAAGTTCTATGAGGTGATTTTTTTTTTTTTAAATTGAAAAAAACTGAGGAAAGATTGGATATGGAGCCCATGAAGAGGAAGTACAACTACGTGTCTTTTGAATATATGATGAGTTCAAGTAGTCATAAAAAATGGAATGTATTAGTAGTTGAGAACCTAGTGGAAACCATTATGATAACAATTATCCACAAACAACAAATAATAAAAGAGTGACATATATAATAAGTTAGATAAGGATACAGTGGATGGTTTCGGTAAATGCTAGCCTGTGACTTCCTATGAAATCACAAAGTCCTACACCACCTTTGTGTATTTCACATTATGGGATATAGTTTTTTATCCTAAATATGTATTAGATTCTATTTTTCCTCCTCCTAACCTTATCTCTTGATGATGTGTTAGTGTGATAAAATCTAGTTTATGAGGTGGTTTCATTCATGTACTATAAAGTTGTATCAACGGAATGAATAATTTGAAGAAGAATATGGGTTAAAACCTTTTCCACCAAGTTCTTGTGTCATGTTTGTGTTCTATTTCTTAACATGGTATCCTATCTATTATGGTCTTAATAGCATGATAGGACCATGGTAGTTTTACATGAAAGGTTCATTGTGAATAATTTAAATTGAATTCTCCTCCATGGGAAGTATCACAAATGGTGTGAGATGATAGTGTTCATATGAGCATGAACCAAAAAAACAACACAAACATAATCATCAAGGAAAGCAAGGTGAAGATGTAAAAGAGAAAGGATATAGCCCACACACAATCCCCTACAACAATATAGTGATGCCCAACTCCATGTGCAGCAAACATCCCTTGGAAAGCGAAGGCACAACCCTTTGACTAGAGGTATTTTTTTTTTTGGAAATATATTGCATTACAGATCACATATCTATCCACCACAATGTTTATATATTTTATCACTTTTGTTGTTACTTCAAGTGACAAAAATATGTGAGAATGTTTTATTAAAAATAAATGGAGTGATTATGAAGGATAGACAACTAGCCACTTAATTCTTCTAAATTGTAGATTTTACAGTGATTTTACCTCTAAGAATTCACTTCTAGACCCAATTTATCCATTACAAAAATGAATTCAAACCTTAAGTCATCCATTGGATTCAACTTTAAATTATTGTGATAAGCAACATTCCCAGAAATAGTAAAGAAATGACTCTAGGTTGTAACTATAGATTTCACCTATATAGGGGTTTCATGTGTTACATGAAATGGTTGAATTTCAGTTGCATCAACAAAGATTATTCTCCTAGACTATGATCTTCCTAATTGTTTCACTAGTACATATGACCAAATTTGCAACAGTTTTTCGTTGATATTGCACACATATTCGTCGCAATTTCCACAAAAGCCGAGTTTTTTTTCGTCGGAATAATTTTGTCGCTATATCAACGATCCAGGTGTGCGTGGAAACATCAATGAAATTATCTCTCCACGTGTCACCAGAGTCAAGTTCGGTTAACCCTTTGCATCGTCACAATTTCGATGAAATATCGTCGCAAGTACAACTAACCACTGTGGAAATTATGATGAAATTTTGTCGCAATTGCGACGAAAGGTTTTGACAAGTCAAAAACTTACGACGCAGATGTTGTATGTGCGACGAAAAATTGTGGCAACTTGCGACAAAAATCCGTGGAAATAGCGACGACATGGATTCATCTAGACCAAAGTTACGACGAAGATGTTGTATGTGCAACGAAAATCTGTGGCAACTATTTCCACGGTGGTCAAAATGCAATTTGTTTTTTCCAATGAACTAGCGTCGATATTGTGACGATGTCATTAAGTTTTTTTTTTTAAAATTACACGAGATATGATATTACCATATTACATTGTAATATGGTATACCATATTACAATGTAATATGGCATTACCATATTACATTGTAATATGGTAATTCCATATTAACCCACAATTAATTGCAAGCCAACATGAAGAAATATGAGCTTGGAAAACAATTATTGTTTTGTATGGATTTTGTAGTTAGAAGATGTAAATTTTGTATTGACCTAAGAAATATAAAATTCATTGTAAATTGGTTGATCCAAGATAATTTAATTGA
>ML862033.1:0-15332 GCA_009831015.1 Picea engelmannii
TGAGCCAAAGACTAGGAGAAATATTAGTGATGATGAGGATGAAATGGGATCAGATGAAGATCTCAAGAACTGCCAGCAGGGCAGAGAGGAAATTCCTGATTTCTAGGTGGGCAAAGAGTTGAGATCAACTGAGGATCTCACAGACTATCATGAGGATAGCCAGGGAATTTCACATTGCCAGGTGGGAAATGGAACGATATCATTGCCGGATCTCACAGACTGCCAGGAGGGCAACAATAAGTTTCCAGTTTGCCAGGTGGGAAAGGGAACAGAGATGGGACTATTTGAAAGTCTCATGGACTCGGAGATGAGTTCAATTCATCTTGAGGTGCTGATAAAGATGGGATCAGTTGATCTCATAGTTTGCTAAGGAAGCAGTAGGAAAATCCCATATTGCCAGGTGGGCAGGGATAAGCAGGTGAGGCTATGTGAGAGTCTCATGAACTCAGAGGTGATTTTGGATCAACAAATGCAGGTGACAAAGGAGGAAGATCTGAGGAATCTTCTGATGATTGGAGGAATTCAGATATTCTTGCCACTTAGCCTAGAGGAGTCCAAAGTCTGTGTTGCAGATGAAGCAACAACAACAAGAGAATGACAACCAGCTGAGACTGTCAAAGAAGAATTGGAGCAGGTATTTGAGACTGCCCAAGTAGAAAAAGAAGATGAGCATTCTGAGGAATGGCCCAATACTTTCAGCCAGGAAGCTAAAAAGACTGCAACATTTGAGCTTGCAAAAGAAGAAGAAGAAGAAGAAGTAGACAACATTAGTTTGGTTGATCTGTATGAACAGATTGAATCCTTGGAGAGAAGGGTGAAAGTGCAGAGTGTTCACATCCAACAGGTGAAGTTGGAAGCAGATGAAGAAGGCATGGGAGATCACAGTGATCTACCCAATTGTAGAAAATTTTTGCAGCTAGAGAGACTGCATGAATAGGGCCAACCACTGGAGCAGCTGGATGAAGTGATTGAGATGATCAGGAAGTTGATGATCAGGTCAGCAGAGACTGTCAGGAAGGAGAAGTTGAGTAGAATAAAAGAAGCAGCAGCAGTAGCGCAGAAGCAACAGCAAAAGTAGGGAGATGGAGCAGATGAACAACTCCAAAAATTTGTTTGGGATCCAGGAGGATTTCAACAGCTTAGATGGGAATCTCATGAGCAGGAGCTCATGAATTTTGTAGCTGAGGAGTATGATGCAGGAGCATCTCTCCACGTCAGCCAGCCAACTAGCCAGCCACATCAACGCGTGCATTCAAAGCTGAAGAGAGGCGCAACTCTCGTTTTCAATTTTGAATTTGAATGCAATTTAATATCTTAGGCTGGTGAGCCATGAAGCCATGCTTTGCATAGGCATAGATTAGATAGGCCTTTAATGTTTGTAAGGCTGAGATCTAGATCCAGATGGTGGACTAGGCGACCCATTCAATGTAATTGAATAGGGTAGGCGAGTGTGGAGGGAAGAGCTCGAAGAACCCCCTCATGTAAAAGATCAATTTATATCTCATTTTGTGATAGGGGAGGAAGTTAGAGATGCACAAGAGAGAGTGGAGAAGGAGCCGAGACTCTATTGAAGTTCGTGCTCAGAACACCTTGTAAAAAAGAGGCATTTTTATTAATACAAACCATAACATTTTTTCCTACATATTGTCTGTGTTGAATGAATGTCTGTGTGTGTTAAATTTATGCTGTAGATGTATGCTAGACATTTGCAAGGAGTTGTTTTGATTTTAGGCTTGAGATGTTCTTTGTGGTTTCATGCCAGGAGGGAATAATAGAGTACTGCGGTCTCTGGATACTAGTGCATAGATGCACTTCTAAACTCTGCGGATTCAGACAAAGACGTGCCAGGTGGGCACAGAAACTAGAAACATCAATTTAGAGGAAGACCTGGGAGGTTACTGAAGACCTTAGAGGCAAGGCTGTGGAGAAGAACACAGTTGCAGATAGAAGCTCTGAGGAGTTCTATGAAGCTCTTCCAAGTGGGCATTGAGCCAGTGCAAGGAGTGCACAGAGGAAGAACTCTGCTGTGAGTTCATTAGAAGCAAGAATCATCTAAGGATTCTTGATACTCTACCAGGAAGGCATTGAGTAAGTGATAGAGCACACAGAAGGAACTCTTTGAGTTCAGAGATTGAAGAAGAGTCCACTGAAGGATCTTTGCAGGGTTGCTGAACACCCTGAAAGACTCAGCAATAGGTTGCTTGAGCAGACAGAGTGCCAGGAGGGCATCATATTTCTCCATCTAAGGGAGAAGGAAGAATGAATTATTTTCCTTAGAGGTCTGAGTCTTAGAGAATCTCAGAAGAGACAACGCTTTGGGGTGCAAGGAATCTACAGGAGTGTAGAAGTCAGACTCCTTCAATGATTCGGGACCAAAGCTCAGGAGGAGTAGCGTTTCATACGTGCAGGTGAGGATTCAAAGTTGTGAAGCTTGCAAAGAAAAGAAACAAAGGTCGAGGCCTTTGAAAAATTGAAATTCTTCCAAGTCTGGGAAGAAAAGAGCTAAGGCTCAGCAGGAGCAATAGCTTCTGTCGGATCAGCCGAGGAGATCTGGACCATTGAAGGATTTCACGTCCAGGGAGCAGTGGAGGAGTGCGAGAGAAGGAGAGAATCTGAGTTGTTGGATCTCGTTTAGAATTGTCGACAGCTGTTAGATCTGTCGAGATTTTCACGAGGGTTAGACCTCACACATAGAGAAGAAGAGCAAAAGTCCTGAAGGGGGTGATATTGTGATATCGGCATTTGGAAGCTCGGGGGTCCCGAGGATGAAAGTCCGAGCACTCGACATCAAAATTCATGAAAACGTGAAAGAATCTGAGCGTCTGTTAGAAGGAGGACATGCGTCACAAGATCACCCATATTGGGGATTCAGACATTAGAGGTCAGAAAGGGAAGTCCTTCAACGTCGCAAGTAGCGAAGTCCTGAGAAAATATGAGTCGTCCGATTGGAAGGACACATGTCACAAGATCCTCTCTATTGGATATTCGTACATCGGAGGTCAGAAAGGGAAGTCCTTCGACTTCGCGAGTGGCGAAGTCGCGAGAGGATCAGGACCATCCATCTGAGGAGGATAGGTGGCAGAGATCTAGGGATCTCATGAAATCAGAGGTTCGCAAGGTGAGAGCCCAAGAGTTGGGTGCTCCAAGTCGCGAAGTAGCAAAGTCACAAGGAGAGGAGACAATCGTTGGTTCTGGGTCAAGGGAGGACCATTGGATCAGAGACTCATCGCGTGTTTCACGTATTCGGAGGTTCATAGGTTTAGAGGACCTCGTCTCAACCGCAGAAGTCATGAAGTGCCGAGAGCCAAGGCTCGTGTGGACATGCGGCAAAACCACAAGGTGGGGCCCACATGATAGATAGGTAGACATGTGTCGCCTAGAGAAGGGGGTCAACGCTCCATTGATTTCTCGCATCTCAGGGATTTGCGGTATAAGAGCATGAAGGCTCGACACTTCAACCTGTGAGGTTGCGAATAGCGAAAAGCATCAAGGAAGGAGTCAACCCAGCGTTGACTTATCGCATCTCATGTGATTGCAACAGGAGGGCATGAGAGTTCAACCCATGAACTCATGAAGGTGTGAATTGCGAGAGGCGCTGGTATTTAAACCCTATCCCATGGTTACGTGTGGAGGGCGCAGACAAGGAAAGGAGTCAACATTCCATTGACTTCTCACGTCTCGAGTATTCGCAAGATAAGAGCATGGGAGGTCGACGTTGAAACTCGCGAAGTGGCAAGTAGTGAGAGGTGCTAGTGCTTATCCTAGCCAGCGGTCACGCTCAGAAGGTGATGACTGAAAGGAGCCATAACCATTTCGTGATTTCGGGTCTCATGGGATTGGAAAGGAGGAGTCAGGAGCTTCGACTCGCGAACTCACGAGATCGTGATTTGTGACAAGCACCGTTGAAATTGGGCCTTGGTCATAGTGTTGTGGTCGCTAGGGAAAGGTAGAGCTCTTGCCTGGTGCTATTTTCACAGGGGAGCTTCCAAAAGGACCTGTGGATCGATAAGTGCAGATTCCAGCAGGGAGTCGAAAGAGCCACTTCAGCTCATGAAATAGAGTGAACGATCCTTAAGACTGGGAGGTCGCACAGAGACTCTGTCGAGGCAGAGAGTGCATCTGCATCATAGTTTTTCTGCTACTTCTCAGGTGTCCAATAATGGTGGGAAATAAGGGTGAAGTAGATCCATGTTGAACACTGGGTGTAGACAAAGGAAAGGAGGAATGTTGAGCCCAAAAGAATTATCCCCCACAGCCTTGGTGATAGTGTACAGCCCATAACGAAGTGGGAGAATCTTTCGATGGGGTCCTGTAAGGCGTTCTTTCTGCAAGTGAAACCAAACTTTGTCACCCACCTGAAACTTATACGACACCCAATGTTGATCATGCTGTTGTTTGTACTTGTCATTGGAATTCTGTAGGATATCCTGAACCTGTTGGCGGATGTGCTGGATCTACTCAATGAACTGGGTGGATTTTTCAACTTCAGTTGGTGCAGGAGATGAGTCAGTTGAGGTGATCGCAAGGGGAAGTGAAACATCTATGGGTCCCAATGGTTGGAATCCCAACCCCACTTGAAAGGGGTTGTGGCTAGTTGAGCTATGGAAGGCTCGGTTTTAGCTATGCTAGACATAGGGAAGGCTCTCATCCCATGTGCGATGGTGCTTTGAATTATACATGTGAAGGATATGCACAATCATTCGATTTACAACCTCAGTTTGGCCATCTGTCTGGGGGTGGAAGGTTGTGGATTTGGTGAGCTTGGTGTCTAGTAGTGAACAATGGCTCAACCAGAATGTGCTGAGAAATCGACTATCCTGATCTGAGACAATGATTTGTGGGATTCCAAAATGTACCTAGACTCATTCAAAGAAGAGCTTGGTAGTGGCCTCTGCTGTGATTTTCTTCTTGCAGGCAACCTGAATCGCCATCTTAGAAAAGAGATCAACAACAACAAAAACACAGTCATTTCCCCACTTGGTGGACGGTAGGCCTGACATATAGTCCATTGAGATGGATTCCCATGTCTTGTCAGGAGAAGGAAGAGGGGTGTACAGGCCCTGTTTCCTAGTGGTCGGTTTGGAAATAGCGCAGGTAGTGCAGGACCTGATATACTTGCTGACCTCCTGTCGAAGTTTTGGCCAATATAAATGTTTCTGTAGCATCACCACTGTCTTTTCAATGACGAAGTGTCATGCAACCTGATTCTAGTGGGCTTCCCAGATCATCTTCGCTCGTTCACCTGATGGAACATAGATATGGCCCAGACGACACAACAACCTATCCTGAAGATGGAAATTATTAACAACTACATTTGCACCCAACACTTGGTAGGTGGTGGTGAAGTCAGGGTCTATCTCATAGAGTTGGGGCCATCCAGATGTCTCATGGACGCAAGAGTCTAGCACTGTGGTGAGTGTCGTGACTGGCAGTCTGCTGAGGCAATCATCGATGTGATTGGGGCTTCATGTTTTATACTTGATGTTGAGGTGGAATTGTTGCAAGTATGTGGACCACTTTTGATGGCGGTCATTCTGCAATTTTCCCTGTGTCTGCATGAACTGTAGTGGCTTATGATCAATGTGGATGACTGTCTCCTTCCCAAGAATGTAATGTCTCCACTGGTGGCATGCTTGAACAATAGAGTACATTCCTTTGTCATAAGTAGGGTACTTACGGACAGTATATGACAATGTCTCACTATGATAGGCCATGGGGTGGCCATGCTGAGTGAGAACGACACCCACAGCATAGTCTAAAGCATCTGTCTCGATTTGAAAAGGATGCTGCAGGTCTGGTGGTGAAAGTATTGGGGATGAGCACAAGCACTACTTCAAATCATCAAACGTTTGTTGTTGGGATCGGACCCATTCAAATTTTTCCTTACCACCATGCTTGTTTATTTGACTAAGGGCCCATGCAATATGGGAGAAACCCAACACGAAACTGTGGTAGAAATTAGCAAGGCCCAAGAAGCTCCGAAGCTCAGTGAGTGTTGTTGGGGTTGGCCAGTCATAGATGACTTGGATCTTGGCTGGATCCACATGTACGCCATTCTGATCAATGATGTAGCCCAGGTAATGGACCTTGTCCATGACGAAGGAGTATTTTTCCAAGTTGGCATATAGCTTGTGCTGCCACAGGGTGTGCAAAACCTGTTGAATATGCTGCAAGTGTTCGGCCCAAGTCTTGCTGTAAATTAGAATTCCATCCAGATACACCACTACAAAAGTATTGTTGAATGGTTGCAGGATATCGTCCATCATTCTCATGAAAGTGGCTAGAGCATTTTTCAAACCAAAGGGCATGACCAACAATTCAAAAAGGCCTTCCTTTGACTTGAAGGTGGTCTTCCATACATCTGTCTATTCTATCGGGACCTGGTGGTAGCTAGACTTCAGATCAATCTTACTGAAGTATTTGACCCCCATGAGTTGATCAAGGAGGTCATCGATTCGGGGAATTAGGTACCGGTTTCTGACTATGATTTTATTCAGATCCTGGTAAACAATACAGAGTCGCCAGGTTCCATCTTTCATCTCTACCAGCACGATTGGGCTCCCGCAAGGTGATGATATGGGGCAGATGTGCCCCTTGTGGAGCATTTCTTGGATCTGTCGCTTGATGTCCTCATTCTCTAACAAAGAGCTATGATAGACTAGCCCATTGGGTAGTGGTGCGTCAGGGGTCAGATCGATGGGGTGCTTGACATGGCAGTGCAGAGGTACTCTGAATCTTTGATACCCAACTTGGTGTGCAATGTATGGAAGATATTTGTGAAATCTGGCACTGCTTGGTCTCTTTCTTGCCGCAGTGTGGTCCATTTGGTATACAGGTCAGCATAACTTCTGACAGGGTAGTATTGTTCCTTAATAACATCCCTGAAGGATTCCCAGGTGGCCATAACTGAAAATAACAAGGTTTCCTCTATTTCCTTTTGCTCACAAAAAGTTTCCCACCAATCTTTGACATGGGGAATGGCTTTGAGGAGCACAAAAGTAATCTTTTCTTTACTCAAAAAGTTATGTATAGAAAAATACTCTTCTAGTAGATTCAACCACTTGTCTACAACATTTGTGTCTATATGACCTTCAAATATAGGAATATCGAAGTTTATTTGTACCTTGAAGGGGTCAGCGCCTCCATTCGAAAAAGATGTGTTGCCTGTTGGTAGTCACCGAAGGATTTGCTCGAAACTATCCATCATCTCATTCCTCTATTGCGTGAGGTATTCCTCAATCAATAGTTTGAAAGGATCTCCTATCCTATCATCTTTATTTTCTCCTACCATGGGAGGTCTCTTGGGTGTGTGAGAGTTTCTTTCCTCAAGAGAAACAAGCTCGAGCCCCAAGTCTTTGTACTCCGGCCTCATTGGGGACATGCATTAAGACGACAAGGAACAAACCGCTCTGATACTACTGATCCAAATTTTATGAGAAGAAAGAAATGAATACAGTTTATTAACAGGTGCTTAACACAAAATAACAGAGATACAGTAAAACTAGTTTTCTATTCAATAACGAAATAAGATGAAACTGTAAAATGCAAGGAAAGGAGGAATGTTGAGCTCAAAATAATTATCCCCCATAGCCTTGGTGATAGTGTACGACCCACAAAAGAGTGGGCAAAGCTTCTAATGAGGTCCTATAAGGTGTTCTTTCTGCAAGTGCAACCAAACTTTGTCGCCCAGCTGAAACTTATGCGGCACCCGATGTTGATCATGGCACTGTTTTTACTTGTGATTGGACTTCTGTAGGATATCCTGAACCTGTTGGCAGATGTGCTCGATCTTCTCAATGAAATGGGTGGCTTTGTTAGCTTCAGTTGGAGCAGGAGATGAGTCGGTCGAGGTGACTGGAATGGGACATGCAACATCTATGGGTCCCAATGGTTGGAATCCCAACCCCACTTGAAAGGGGCTATGGATGGTTGAGCTATGCATGACTCGGTTGTAGATATGATGGACATAGGGAAGGATCTTATCCCATGTGTGAGGGTGCTTTGAATTATACATGCAAAGGATATGCACAATCATTCAATTTATAGCCTCGGTTTGGCCATCTGTATGGGGGTGGAAGGCCATGGATTTGGTGAGCTTGGTGTCCAACAGTGACCAGAGGCTCGACCAGAATGTGCTAATAAGTTGACTATCCCAATCTGAGACAATGGTTTGTGGGATTCCAAAATGTACCTAGGCTCATCAAAGAAGAGCTTGGCAGTGGCCTCTACTGTGATGCTCTTCTTGCAGCCAACCAGAATCGCCATCTTAGAAAAGAGATCAACAACCACAAAAAACAGTCATTTCCCCACTTAGTGGATGGGAGGCCCGACATGTAGTCCATTGAGATGGATTCCCATGGCCTGTCAGGAGTAGGAAGAGGGGTGTACAAGCCCTGTTTCTTAGTGGTCGGTTTGGAAATAGTGCAGGAAATGTAGGACCTAATATACTTGATGAATCAACGATGCAATTGGTGCTTCCTGTTTTATACTTGATGTTGAGGTGGAATTGCTGCAAGTATGTGGACAACTTTTGATGGCGGTCATTCTGCAATTTTCCCTGTGTCTGCATGAACTGCAGTGGATTATGATTAGTGTGGATGATTGTCTCATTCCCAAGAATGTAATGTCTTCACTGGCAGCATGCTTGTAAAACGGAGTACATTTCTTTGTCATAAGTAGGGTACTTACGGACAGTATATGACAGTGTTTCACTATGATAGGCCACGGGGTGGCAGTTCTAAGTGAGAATGATGCCCACAACATAGTCTG
Organism: Picea engelmannii; assembly: GCA_009831015.1. Taxonomy (NCBI): domain Eukaryota; kingdom Viridiplantae; phylum Streptophyta; class Pinopsida; order Pinales; family Pinaceae; genus Picea; species Picea engelmannii. The sequence goes on from ML862033.1 coordinate 8,770, forward strand.
AAGCATCTGTCTCGATCTAAAAAAGATGTTGCAGGTCTGGTAGTTAAAGTATTGGGGCTGAGCAAAAGCGTTGCTTCAAATCATTGAATTCTTGTTGTTGGGACCGGCCCCACGCAAATTTTTCCTTACCACCACCCCTGTCTATTTGGCTGAGGGCCCATGCAATATGGGAGAAACCCAACACGAACTTGTGGTAGAAATTGGCAAGGCCCAAGAAGCTCTGAAGCTCAGTGAGTGTTGTTGGGGCTAACCAGTCATGGATGACTTGGATCTTGGATGGATCCACATGTATGCCATGCTGATCAATGATGTAGCCCAGGTAATGGACCCTGTCCATGCCGAAGGAGCATTTTTCCAAGTTGGCATATAGCTTGTGCTGCTGTAGGGTGTGCAGAACCTGCCGAATATGCTGCAAGTGTTCAGCCCAAGTCTTGCTGTAAATTAGAATGCCATCCAGATACACCACTACAAAATTATTGGTGAATGGTCGCAGGATATCGTCTATCATCCTCATGAAAGTGGCTGGAGCATTTGTCAAACCAAAGGGGATGAAAAACCATTCAAAAAGGCCTTCCTTTGACTTGAAGGTGGTCTTCCATACATCTGTCTATTCTATCGGGACTTGGTGGTAGCCAGAATTTAGATCAGTCTTACTAAAGTATTTGGCCCCCGTGAGTTGATCAAGGAGGTCATCGATTCATGGAATCGGGTACCAATTTCTGATTGTGATTTTATTCAGATCTCAGTAATCAATATAGAGTCACTAGGCTCCATCTTTCTTCTGTACCAACATGATTGGTCTCCCACAAGGTGATGAGCTGGTGTGGATGTGCCCCTTGTGGAGCAGTTCTTGGATCTGTCGGTTGATATCCTCATTCTCTAACAAAGAGCGACGATAGACTGGCCCATTGGGTAGCGGTGCGCAGGGGGTCAGATCGATGGGGTGCTTGACCTGGCAGTGTATAGGTACCCATATAGGTGAGGAGAATATATCTGAGTATTCTTCCATGTCCTTATCTACTTGCTTATGTTGTGTGGAGAGGTCAGCCGCAGAGACCCTTGATGTGGCTGTGATATTTCTCTTATTCTGAGAGAAAATCATGAAGAAGACAAACTTCCGCATCTGAGAGATGACCTTCCTACATTTCTTAGTAGAGATCAAGGAAATAACACTAGGTGGGACTGCCTCGGGTATCCTGTACAATTTCCTGTTCAAAGTAATAATAACACTATAAGGCCTAGACTCATATACAACATGACATTTCCATAAATAAGGTTGGCCAAAAAGAACATAACAAACTTCGAGAGGAGCAACATCATACAATACCTCTTCTTTCAAGGGCTTGATGTCATACGACAGTCGACACTGTTGGCTGATGCGGAGATTGCTTCCTTGTTGGAGCCATCCAATGGTGTATGGTTGTGGGTGCGGCATTTTTGGTAGGGCTATCTGCTTGACGACCTCTACTGAGATGAGATTCTTCTGGCTACCGTTATCAACGATGAAGTCCAGTGGGGTGCCTTTTACCCACATATGTGAATGGAAGAGGTGCTCTCCTTCTTCTGGCTCGTCTGGTTCACCAGGCTGGAGCTTAGTGGTAGAAACGGTGTCACTGGGTTCCGCATCAATGATCCATATTCCCCTTTATGGTTCTGGCTCAGAGTCATAATCTGTACTTGATTCATAGGCTTTCACTTCGGCCAGCAACGACTGCTTTGAGCAGTAGTCAACAATGTTATGCCAAGGGATCTTATGGAAGTCACATCAATTCCTGGTATCTTTCTTTGTCTTTCCGGTGTCCTTCTTTTCTTGCTGCTTGGACTGGTTGTCCTGATACTGTCCATATTTTCTCTATCCTTTGTTTGGTGGGTTGGGGCTGCCCTTTCCTGGATTTTGTTGTGAGGGGTTCCCAGGCCCAAATTACCGCATCTTTTGTTTGATCTTCTGCTCAATTTTGACGGCATATTGGTAGGCCACGCCCAAGGATGAGATGTCTAGAAATTCCATTTCGATCTGGATGTATCTATGCAGAGCACTGTGATACTTGAGTACCAGATGTCACTCCGAATCTTTGATACCCAACTTGGTGCGCAATGTATGGAATCTATTTGTGAAATCTAACACTACTAGGTCTCTTTCTTGCCGCAGTGTGGTCCATTTGGTATACAGGTTGTCATAATTTTTGATAGGGTAGTATTGTTCGTTAATAGAATCCTTGAAGGATTCACAGGTGGGCGTAGCTAAAAATAACGAGGTTTCATGTATTTCCTTTTGCTCACAGAAAGTTTCCCACCAATCTTTAACATGGGGAACGACTTTGAGGAGCACAAAAGTAATCTTTTCTTTACTGTAAAAGTTATGGACAAAAAAATACCCTTCCTGTAGATTCAACCACTTGTCCACAACATGTGTGTCTATCTAACCTTCAAATATAGGAACATCGAAGTTTATTTGTACCTTGAATGGGGCGACGCCTCCGTTCGAAGAAGATGTGTCGCCTGCTGGTAGCCGCCGAAGGATTTGCATAAAACTATCCATCATCTCGTTCCTCTGTTGCATGAGGGCTTCCTCAATCAACAGTTTGAAAGGATCTCCTGTCCTGTCATCTTTATTTCTCCTACCATGGGTGGTCACTTGCGCATGCGAGAGCTTCTTTCCTCTAGAGAAACAAGCTCGAGACCCAAATCTTTGTACTCAGACCTCGTTGGGGACATGCATTAAGACGACAAGGAGAAGATCGCTCTGATACCACTGATCTAGATTTTATGAGAAGAACGAAATGAATACAAATTATTAATAGGTTCTTAACACAAAATAGTAGAGATACATTAAAACTGATTTTCTATTCAATAACAAAATAAGATGAAACTGTAAAATGCAGTGGAAACAAGGTTGCTGGAATGGTGGCGGCTTATCTCTGAGAAGAGATGTGACGACAATGCACATTGGCCAGAAGGAATTTACAATGAGGCTCTGAAGGCCTTTTTAAAATAAGAAAGAATTCCAAAAACCCTAGACATTCGAAAATCTAACCCTAGGAGATGAAGTGCCAAAAGTCATGTGGGCCCCGTTTGGGTAAGTTAGTACATCAACTTCCCGGGGTCGTAACTTTTGCATACGATCTCCGTTTTAGGCTTGTGATAGCCTGTTAGAAAGGTATCATTGAGGAGATTCATTTTGGGGGCTCAATCATGCCTTTGGATATCATTAAGGAGATCTATTCTGAAAAACCTTCATTTAGGCCCTCAAAATGGCACCGAAAGTTAAAACTGCTAAAAATAGTAAATTGCCAAAATGGTTAGAAAGTTGTTTTGATCTAGTTGGAAAAGGTGGGTGGCCACCAATATCCATAGAGATCAATTCTCCCTCCATAGGAAGAAATGGTATCCATTGCGTTGAGGTCCCCCATCAGATGAGGAAATTTCTGCTGAATTTGGCCCTGGGTGAGCCACTTGCCTTGGTGTAGGAGCTGCCCTGCTTTGACGACTCAATAAAGCTGGATCCTTTGTTGTCGAGTGCCCTTGATATTTCTATCCACAATATGATAATTAGATTCCTATTTTAGGCAACTGGGGTTGAGCTCTATTGGTTTTAGTTGTTCTGCTACTTCTGAGGTGTCCAATAATGGTGGGAAATAAGGGCGAAGGAGATCCACGTTGAACACTGGGTGCAGACCAAGGAAAGGAGGAATGTTGAGCTCAAAATAATTATCCCCCATGGCCTTGGACATAGCGTAGGGCCCATAAAAGAGTGGGTGAAGCTTTCTATGGGGTCCTGTAAGGCGTTCTTTCTACAAGTGCAACCAAACTTTTTCACCCACCTGAAACTTATGCGACACTCGATGTTGATCATGGCGCTGTTTGTACTTGTCATTGGAATTTTGTAGGATATCCTGAACCTATTGGAAGATGTGCTGGATCTTCTCAATGAACCAGGTGGATTTGTCAGCTTCAGTTGGAGTAGGAGATGAGTCGGTTGAGGTGACTGCAAGGGGAAGTGAAACATCTATGGGTCCCAATGGTTGGAATCCCAATCCCACTTGAAAGGGGCTGTGGCCGATTGAGCTATGCAGGGCTCGATTGTAGCTATTTTGGACATAGGGAAGGCTCTCATCCCATGTGTGAGGGTGATTTGAATTATACATGCGAAGGATATGCACAATCATTTGATTTACAACCTCGGTTTAGCCATCTTCCTGGGGGTGGAAGGCCATGGATTTGGTGAGCTTGGTATCCAGCAGTGACCAGAGGCTCAACCAGAATGTGCTAAGAAATCAACTATACCGATCTGAGACAATGGTTTTTGGCATTCCAATATGTACCTAGACTCGTTCAAAGAAGAGTTTTGCAGTGGCCTTTGCTGTGTTGCTCTTCTTGTAGGAAACCATAATCACCATCTTAGAAAATCGATCAACAACCACAAAAACACAGTCATTTCCCCGCTTGGTGGACGGGAGGCCCGACATGTAGTCCATTGAGATGGATTCCCATGCCCTGTCAGGAGTAGGAAGAGGGGTGTACATGCCCTATTTCTTAGTGGTCGGTTTGGAAATAGCATAGGCAGTGCAGGACTTGATATATTTTCTGACCTCCTATCGAAGTTTCGAACAATAGAAATGTTTCTGTAGCATCGCCACTCTCTTTTCAACGTCGAAGTGTCCTGCCACCTGAGTGTAGTGGGCTTCCCAGATCAGCTTTGCTCGCTCACTTGATGGAACATAGATATGGTCCAGATGACACAACAACCCATCCTAAAGATGGAAATTATCGACAACTGCATTTTCACCCAACATTTGGTAGGTGGTGGCGAATTCAGGGTCTGTCTCATAGAGATGGGGCCATCCAGATGTCTCATGGCCGCAAGAATATATCACCGTGGTGAGTGCCGCAACTGACAATCTGCTGAGGAAATCAGTGACATGATTGGTGCTTCCTATTTTATACTTGATGTTGAGGTGGAATTGTTTCAAGTATGTGGACCACTTTTGATGGCAGTCATTCTGCAATTTTCCCTGTGCCTGCATGAACTGCAGTGGCTTATGATCAGTGTGGATGACTATCTCCTTCCCAAGAATGTAATGTCTCCACTGGTGGCATGCTTGCACAACAAAGTACATTTCTTTGTCATAAGTAGGGTACTTATGGACAATATATGATAGTGTCTCACTATGATAGTCCACAGGGTGGCCATGCTGAATAAGAACGATGCCCACAACATAGTCTAAAGCATCTGTCTCGATCTGAAAAGTATGTTGCAGATTTGGTAGTGAAATTACTGGGGCTGAGCACAAGCGCTGCTTCAAATCATCAAATGCTTGTTGTTGGGACCCGCCCCATGAAAATTTTTCCTTACCACCACCCATGTTTATTTGGCTGAGGTCCCATGCAATATGGGAGAAGCCCAACATGAACCTGCGGTAGAAATTGGCAAGGCCCAAGAAGCTCTGAAGCTCAATGAGTGTTGTTGGGGTTGGCTAGTCATGGATGATTTGGATATTGGCTAGATCCACATGTACGCCATGCTGATCAATGATGTGGCCTAGGTAATGGACCCTATCCATGCCGAAGGAACATTTTTCCAAGTTGGTGTATAGCTTGTGCTAACATAGGGTGTGCAAAACCTGTTGAATATGATGCAAGTGTTCGACCCAAGTCTTGCTATAAATTAGAATGCCATCCAGATACACCACTACAAAAGTATTGGTGAATGGTTGCAAGATATCGTCCATCATCCTCATTAAAGTGGCTGGAGCATTTTTCAAGCCAAAGGGCATGACCAACCATTCAAAAAGGCCTTCCTTTGACTTGAAGGCGGTCTTCCATACATCTGTCTATTCTATTAGGACCTGGTGGTAGCCAGACTTCAGATCAATCTTACTGAAGTATTTGGCCCCTGTGAGTTGATCAAGGATGTCATCGATTCATGGAATCAAGTACCGGTTTCTGACTATGATTTTATTTAGAGCCTGGTAATCAATTTAGAGTCACCAGGTTCCATCTTTCTTCTATACCAGCACGATTGGGCTCCTGGAAGGTGATGAGATGGGGCAGATGTGCCCCTTGTGGAGTAGTTCTTCGATATATCGCTTGATCTCCTAATTCTATAACAAAGAGCGACGATAGATTGGCCCATTGGGTAGTGGTGCGTCGTGGGTCAGATCGATGCGGTGCTTGACCTGGCAGTGCAGAGGTACCCCTGTAGGTGAGGAGAAGATATCCGAGTATTCTTCCACGACCTTATCTACTTGCTTCTGGTATGTAGAGAGGTCAGATGCAGAGACCCTAGATGTGGCTATGATCTTTTGCTTATTCTGAGAGTGAATCACGAAGATGAAAAAATTCCCCTTATGAGAGATGACCTTCTTGCATTGCTTAGCAAAGATCAAGGAAATAGAACTAGGTGGGAGTGCCTCGGGCATCCTATACAATTTCCTGTTCAAAGTAATAATAACACTACAAGGCCTAGACTCATATACAACATGATGTTTCCATAAATAAGGTTGGCCCAAAAGAACATCACAAACTTCGAGAGGACAAACATCACACAATACCTCATCTTTGAA
>ML862033.1:28136-51924 GCA_009831015.1 Picea engelmannii
CGATGTCAACAAAGCAGGGTTAGTAACTCTGCCAACACCAATGCGACCTAGTGCTTAACCCTTGTGTTAGAAGGGCGTCCCAGGACTATATGCTGCCAATGGAATTTAACACTCCCTAACTCAAGATACTATTGTTTTTTTTTGAGCTTTTGGAGAGTGTGTCTCGCTTCCTACTCCAAAGCACTAGCCTAGCTAATATGTTGGTGTAAAGAGCCCTAGAAAAAGTTACTAAATGAATTTTAATGATTACGCAATGTTTTTTACTGGCTGTTAATTACTCAAAGGTAACGGAAGTGAAACTCATGATGTGTGACTCTGACCCAAATAATGCAAGGACAATGATGAAATATAATCTTTTTCATTCCATGAATCCTAGTTATGGGAGAGAGAGAACATTTTCCGAATCAATCTCAATACTATAATGCAAATGTAATGCACAATTTTCCATTCAGATGTCTATGCAAACAATCATTTATCAATGAACAATTTCTAAATGTCTTTTTCCAATACTTCAATAAACTCTAAAATTTGATTTCACAATGTTTTCAAAAGGACAAAAACAAAAAATTGAAAGAAAACTTATTGTTCACTTTCCAAGAAGAACTCTGATTAAAGAGAAAAGAAAATCAAATCATCCAGAATCAAACAATGACAACCCAACCAATTCTTTCAATGAAAGTAAAAACAAAAACCAAACCAATGAGTCTTCCCAATGCGAATGAAAAATGTTCTTCCGAACCACCCAGCAAGAGAGAAAACGCAAAGCACTTAACTCTCTACCAATCCCTGGTTCTCAGCTAGCCAGACACATCTAACTCCAGTAGTCAAAGAGAAAGAAAATGCCAAACAAGGCCAAGAAAAGAAAGTCAAGCTACCAAAGGCAAGAAAGACCTAGAAACCCTAAATCTGTTCAAGCAAGCAAACTACAACAAGAGATGTGTAAGTCAATGACCCAATAAGCCAAAAAGACACAATTCAACTGTTCTGAGCAATTGAAAAAGTCAAAACTTAATTTCAAAATTTTTTAAAAATCTGCTCGCAGGCAAGAAGTATTGCATAGTGCGAGAAGGAGAGATTCTCGCAGGCCACCTTAAGGCAAGGTGCGAGGGGTTCGCACTGGACCCTATATGCAGGGTGCGAACTTGACTGGTTCTCACAGGCTGTCAATGGACAAAGTGCGAGAACTCCTGGAGATACCAAAAATTTTGAAAATACAAGCAAAATTCAAACTGGCTTATAGACCCAGAAGGTCTCTCAGGATATCCTGAGGCCTCAGACACTGACAAAACAGGAGAATAATAGAAATAGAGAAAATGGCCACAGAAAATTCAAAAACTATAAAGACAAAGGGATAAGTCCCCAGCGGATTTGCCAATTTTGTTTCAGGATTAATCCGTAAGTGCGGACACGAACCGATCTCCCTAGATCCACCTGGATCTAGAACAAAACGTGACAGAATAATACACTTTCCCTAGATCTATCCTATTGAATGAACTAAGAGATAAGGATTATGGACATACCTTATGAACGCTTTCCTTAGGTCTCTATTGTTCCAAGCTTTGCTCCAATTCTCTTGCACCATTCAGATCACAACAGCACAAACCAATCGAAGTAAAGGCAGATTAATATATTCAATATCTAGTCTATACATATGATCAAGGAGTTATGTACTAAAGTGACATCATCTTTATAGGAACGGGACATATTACTGTATTGGATTAATTGAAAGTGAATCTTACAACCTGAGCCTTGATGTCGTAGGTCTCCTTTCGATGGCTCCTAGCTCTGACACACACACTTGCTCATGCATGAAGAAAATCAACTACTTGTGATGACCTTGTTGGTGTCTCTAGCTGCTGTAGCACCCTTCCTTCATACAGGCTTTCAACAATTCTCCAATCAACCTCTTGCTATCTTGCTTCTAACTTTTTCCATGAGCAATCTCCTCAATATATAGGAGAAGATAATTTAGTTACTTGGATAGAAAATGATCCCAAGATATCTGGAATGCCAACACTTGAACAACCATTCGTTAGCCAACTCATTCTTCTCGAATATTCTCTTCTAGAAGGCTCGAGAACTTCATCTTTTTCCTCTTTAAGAAGATGTTCGCACCCTGGCCTTTGTTACAATGCGAACCTCTTGCACCCTAGCTTAATGCAGCCTGCGAGAATTAGGCATTCTCGCAGGCAAGTATATAGATAGCCTGCGAACTTCTTGAAAAATATAGTTTCTGGAAGCAGACAAGTGCAACTTTTCTCAGGAAAGTATTCTTATTGAAGAGCTTGATTTTCCATCATCATGACATCATCATAACATCATCACAATGACCAAAATTGTGGATAACAGGATGCCTGTTGTAGGTAGCCAAGGTTGAGCTCTATTGGTTTCAGTTGTTCTGCTACTTCTGAGGTGTCCAATAATGGTGGGCAATAAGGGTGAAGGAGATCCACGTTGAACACTGGGTGTAGACCAAGGAAAGGAGGAATGTTGAGCTCAAAATAATTATCCCCCATGATCTTGGTGATAGTGTACGACCCATAATGGAGTGGGCGAAGCTTCTGATGGGGTCCTGTAATGTGTTCTTTCTGCAAGTGCAACCAAACTTTCTCGCTCACCTGAAACTTATGCGGCACCCGATGTTGATCATGGCATTGTTTGTACTTGTCATTGGACTTCTGTAGGATATCTTGAACTTGTTGGTGGATGTGCTATATCCGATCAATGAACCGGGTGGCTTTGTCAGCTTGAGTTGGAGCAGGAGATGAGTCGATTGAGGTGATCGAAAGGGGAAGTGCAACATCTATGGGTCCCAATGGTTGGAATCCCAACCCCACTTGAAAGGGGTTGTGGCCGGTTGAGATATGCAGGGCTCGATTGTAGCTATGCTAGACATAGGGAAGGCTCTCATCCCATGTGCGAGGGTTCTTTGAATTATACATGTGAAGGATATACAAAATCATTCAATTTACAACCTTGGTTTGGCCATCTGTTTGGGGGTGGAAGGCCGTGGATTTGGTGAGCTTGGTGTCCAATAGTGACTAGAGGCTCGACCAAAATGTGATGAGAAATCGACTATCTCGATCTGAGATAATGGTTTGTGGGATTCCAAAATGTACCCAGACTCGGTCAAAGAAGAGATTGGCAGTGGCCTCTGCTGTGATGCTCTTCTTGCACGCAACCAGAATTTCCATCTTAGAAAAGCGATTGACAACCACAAAAACACAGTCATTTCCCCACTTGGTGGATGAGAGGCCTGACATGTAGTCCATTGATATGGATTCCCATGGCCTGTCAGGAGTAGGAAGAGGGGTGTACAGGCCCTGTTTCTTAGTGGTCAGTTTGGCAATAGTGCATATAGTGCAGGACCTGATATACTTGCTAACCTCCTGTTGAAGTTTCGGCCAGTAGAAATATTTCTATAGCATCGCCACTGTCTTTTCAATGCCAAAGTGTCCTACCACCCGATTATAGTGGGATTCACAGATGAGCTTCGCTCGCTCACTTGATGTAACACAGATATGGCCTAGACGACACAACAACCCATCCTAAAGATGGAAATTATTGAAAACTATGTTTTCACCCAACATTTGGTAGGTGGTGGCGAAGTCAGGGTCTATCTCATAGAGTTGGGGCCATCTATATGTCTCATGGCCGCAAGAGTCTAGCACCATGGTGAGTGCCGCGACTGGAAGTTTGCTGAGGCAATCATCAACACGATTGGTGCTTCCTGTTTTATTCTTCATGTTGAGGTGGAATTGCTGCAAGTATGTGGACCACTTTTGATGGCGGTCATTCTGCAATTTTCCCTGTGTCTACATGAACTGCAGTGGCTTATGATCTGTTTGGATGAATGTCTCCTTCCCAAGAATGTAATGTCTCCAGTGGCGGCATGCTTGCGTAATATAGTACATTTCTTTTTCGTAAGTAGGGTACTTATGGACAGTATATGACAGTGTCTCACTATGACAGGCCACGGGGTGGCCATGCTGAGTGAGAACGACACCCACGGCATAGTCTGAAGAATATATCTTGATCTGAAAAGGATACTGTAGGTCTAGTAGTGAAAGTACTGGGGCTGAGCACAAGTTCTGCTTCAAATCATTGAACGATTGTTGTTGGGACTCACCCCACACAAATTTTTCCTTACCACCAACCCTGTTTATTTGGCTGAGGGCCCATGTAATATGGAAGAAACCCAACATGAACCTGCGGTAGAAATTGGCAAGGCCCAAGAAGCTTCGAAGCTCAGTGAGTGTTGTTGGGGCTGGCTAGTCACGGATGACTTGGATCTTGGCTGGATCCACATGTACACCATACTGATCAATGATGTAGCCTAGGTAATGGACCTTGTCCATGCCGAAGGAGCATTTTTCCAAGTTGGCATATAGCTTGTGCTGCCACAAGGACTGCAGAACCTACTGAATATGCTACAAGTGTTCGGCCCAAGTCTTGCTATAAATTAGAATGCCATCCAGATACACCACTACAAAATTGTTGGTGAATGGTCGCAGGATATCATCCATCATCCTCATGAAAGTGGCTGGTGCATTTTTCAAACCAAAGGGCATGACGAACCATTCAAAAAGGCCTTCGTTTGACTTGAGGGTGGTCTTCCATACATCTGTCTATTCTATTGGGACCTGGTGGTAGCCAGACTTCAGATCAATCTTACTGAAGTATTTGGCCCCTGTGAGTTGATCAAGGAGGTCATCAATTTGGGGAATCAGGTACCAGTTTCTGACTGTGATTTTATTCAGAGCCAGGTAATCAGTACATAGTCGCTAGGTTCCGTCTTTCTTGTGTACCAGCATGATGGGGCTCTTGCAAGGTGATGAGATGGGGCGGATGTGCCCCTTGTGGAGAAATTCTTCTATCTTTCGCTTGATCTCCTGATTCTCTAAAAAAGAGAAACTATAGTCTGGTCCATTTGGTAGCGGTGTGCCTGGGGTCAGATCGATGGGGTGCTTGACCTGGTAGTGAAGAGGTACCCATGAAGGTGAGGAGAAGATATCCAAGTATTCTTCCATGACCTTATTTACTTGCTTCTGCTATGTGGAGGGGTCCGCCATAGAGACCCTATATGTGGTTGTGATCTTTCTCTTATTCTGAGAGTGAATCATGAAAAAGAAAAACTTCACCATCTGAGAGATGACCTTCCTGCATTGCTTAGCAGAGATCAAGGAAATATCACTAGGTGGGACTGCCTCGGGTATCCTGTACAATTTCCTATTCAAAGTAATAATAACACTACGTGGCCTAGACTCATATACAACATGACGTTTCCATAAATAAGGTTGGCCCAAAAGAACATCCCAAACTTCGAGAGGAGAAACATCACACAATACCTCATCTTTGAAGGGCTTGATGCCGTACGACAGTCGACACTATTGGCTGATGCGGAGATTGCTTCCTTGGGGGAGCCATCCATTGGTGTATGGTTGTAGGTGTGGCATTGTTGGCAAGGCCAACCGATTGATGAACTCTGTTGAGATGAGGTTCTTATGGCTACCACTATCAATGATGAAGTGTAGCGGGGTGCCTTTTACCCACATCTATGAATGGAAGAGGCACTCTCCTTCTTCTGGCTCGTCCGATGCACCAGGCTGGATATTGGTGGTAGCAATGGTAGCACTGGGTTCCACATCATTGATACACCTTCCCCTTTCTAGTTCTAGATCTAAGTCATAATATGCATCTGATTAAGAGGCTTTCACTTCGGCCACAAGTGACTTCTTTGAGCGGCAGTTAGCAGTGTTATGCCAAGGGCTCTTATGGAAGTCGCACCACTTCCCGGTATCTTTATTTGTATTTCCGGTGTCCTTCTTTGCTTGTGGCTTGTACTAGTTGTCCTGATATTGTCCATCTTTTCTCTATCCTTTGTTCAGTGGGTTGGGGCCGCCCTTTCCTGTCTTTTGTTGTGAGGGGTTCCTGGGCCCAAATTGCTTCGTTTTTTGTTTGAGCTTCTTCTTGATTTTGATGACATATCGGTAAGCTGCGCCCAAGGATGATATGTCAAGAAATTCCATTTTGGTCTGGATGTATCTATGCAGAGAAACGCGATACTTGAGCACCATATGTCACTCCGAATCTTTGATACCCAACTTGGTGTGCAAGGTATGGAAGATATTTGTGAAATCTGGCAATGCTTGGTCTCTTTCTTGCCGCAGTGTGGTCCATTTGGTATACAGGTCGTCATAACTTCCGACAGGGTAGTATTGTTCCTTAATAACATCCCTTAAGGATTCCCAGGTGGACATAACTAAAAATAACGAGGTTTCCTCTGTTTCCTTTTGCTCACAGAAAGTTTCCCACAAATCTTTGACATGGGGAACGACTTTGGGGAGAACAAAAGTAATCCTTTCTTTACTCGAAAAGTTATGGACAAAAAACTACCCTTCTAGTAGATTCAACCACTTGTATATAGCATTTGCGTATATTCGAACTTCAAATATAAGAACATCGAAGTTTATTTGTACCTTTAAAGGGGCGGTGCCTCCATTTGAAGAAGATGTGTCGCCTGTTGGTAGCCATCGAAGGATTTGTGCGAAACTATCCATCATCTTGTTCCTCTGTTGCATGAGGGCTTCCTCAATCAATAGTTTGAAAGGATCTCCCATCCCATCATATTTATTTTCTCCTACCATGGGAGGTCGATTGGGCGTGCGAGAGATTCTTTCCTCAAGAGAAACAAGCTCGAGACCCAACTCTTTGTACTCCGACCTCGTTGGGGACATGCATTAAGACGACAAGGAGAAGACCGCTCTGATACCAATGATCCAGATTTTATGAGAAGAAAAAAATGAATACAGATTATTAATAGGTGCTTAACACAAAATAACAGAGATATAGTAAAACTAGTTTTCTATTCAATAACGATATATATTGAAACTGTAAAATGTAGTGGAAACAAGCTTGCTGGAATGGTGGCGGCTTATCTCTGAGAAGAGATGTGACGGAAGCACGCATTCACCAGAAGAAAGTTACAATGAGGCTCTGAAGGCCTTTTTACAATAAGAAACAATTCCAAAAACCCTAGACATCCAAAAACCTAACCCGAGGAGATGAAGCACCAAAAGTCATGTGGGCCCCGTTTGGGTAAGTTAGTACATCAACTTCCTGGGGTCGTAACTTTTGCATACGATCTCCATTTTAGGTGTGTGATAACCCGTTGGAAAGGTATCATCGAGGAGATTCATATTGGGAGATCAATCATTCTTTATTATATCATTAAGGAGATCAATCCTGAAAAACCTTCATTTAGGCCCTCAAAATGGCCCCAGAAGTTAAAACTACTAAAAATAGTAAATTGCCAAAATTGTCAAAAAACTGTTTTGAGCCAGTTTGAAAAGGTGGATGGCCATTGATATCCATATGGATCAATCCTTCCTCCTTAGGAAGCAATGGTATCCATTGTGTTGAGATCCCTCATCAGATGAGGAAATTTCTACTGAATTTGGCCCTGGGTGAGCCACTTGCCTTGGTGCAGGAGCTGCCCTGCTTTGACGACTCAATAAAGTTGGATCCTTTGTTGTCGAGTGCCCTTGATATGTCTTTCCACAATCTGATAATTGGATGAATATTGTAGGTATTTGGGGTTGAGCTCTATTGGTTTCAATTGTTCTGCTACTTTTGAGGTGTCCAATAATGGTGGGAAATAAGGACGAAGGAGATCCATGTTGAACACTGGGTGCAAACCAAGGAAAGGAGGAATGTTGAGCTCAAAATAATTATCCCCCATGGCCTTGGTGATAGTGTATGACCCATAATAGAGTGGGCGAAGCTTCCGATGGGGTCTTGTAAGGCGTTCTTTCTGTAAGTGCCACCAAACTTTTTCGCCCACCTGAAACTTATGCAACACCCGATGTTGATCATGGCACTGTTTGTACTTGTCATTGGACTTCTGTAGGATATCCTAAACCTATTGGAAGATGTTCTAGATCTGTTCAATGAACCAGGTGGATTTTCTAGCTTCAGAGCAGGAGATGATTCGATCGAGGTGACTGCAAGGGGAAATGTAACATCTATGGATCCCAATGGCTAGAATCCCAACCCCACTTGAAAGGGTCTGTGGCCGGTTGAGCTATGCAGGGCTCAGTTGTAGCTATGCTGGACATAGGGAAGGCTCTCATTTCATGTGCGAGCGTGCTTTGAATTATACATGCAAAGGATATGCACAATCATTCGATTTATAACCTCAGTTTGGCCATCTGTCTAGGTGTGGAAGGCCATGGATTTGGTGATCTTGGTGTCCAGTAGTGACCAAAGGCTCGACCAGAATGTGCTGAGAAATCGACTATCCCGATCTAAGACAATGGTTTGTGGGATTCCAAAATATACCCAGACTCGTTCAAATAAGAGCTTGGCAGTGGCCTCTACTGTGATGCTCTTCTTGCAGGCAACCATAATCGCCATCTTAGAAAAGCGATCAACAACCACAAAAACACAGTCATTTCCCCGATTGGTGGATGGGAGGCCCAACATGTAGTGCATTGAGATGGATTCCCATGGCTAGTCAGGAGTAGGAAGAGGGGTGTACAAGCCCTGTTTCTTAGTGGTCGGATTGGAAATAACACAGGCAGTGTAGGACCTGATATACTTGCTGACCTCCTGTTGAAGTTTCGGCCGGTAGAAATGTTTTTGTAGCATCGCCACTGTCTTTTCAATGCTGAAGTGTCCTAACACCCGACTGTAGTGGGATTCCTAGATCAAATTCACTCACTCACTTGTTGGAACACAGATATGGACCAAATGACACAACAACCCATCCTAAAGATGGAAATTATCGATAACTACATTTGCACCCAACATTTGGTAGGTGGTGGTGAAGTCAGTGTCTTTCTCATAGAGTTCGAGTCATCTAGATGTCTCATGGCTGTAATATTCTAGCACCGTGGTGAGTGCCACGACTGGTGGTCTGCAGAGGAAATCAACGATGCGATTGGTGCTTGCTGTTTTATACTTGATGTTAAGGTGGAATTGCTGCAAGTATGTGGACCACTTTTGATGGTGTACATTCTGTAATTTTCCCTATGTCTGCATGAACTGTAGTGGCTTATGATAAGTGTGGGTGACTGTCTCCTTCCCAAGAATGTAATGTCTCCACTAGTGGCATGCTTTCACAACAGAGTACATTTCTTTGTCGTAAGTAGGGTACTTATGGATAGTATCTGACAGTGTCTCAGTATGATAGGCCACAGGGTGGCCGTGCTAAGTGAGAACGATGCCCACAACATAGTCTGAAGCATTTGTCTCGATCTGAAAAGGATGTGGTAGGTCTGGTAGTGAAAGTACTGGGGATGAGCACAAGCACTGCTTGAAATCATCGGACACTTGTTGTTGGGATCAGCCCCACGCAAATTTTGCCTTACCACCACCCCTGTTTATTTGGCTGAGGGCCCATGCAATATGGGAGAAACCCAACACAAACCTGTGGTAGAAATTGGCAAGGCCCAAGAAGATCCGAATCTCAGTGAGTGTTGTTGGGGTTGGCCAGTCACGGATGAATTGGATCTTGGTTGGATCCACATGTATGCCATGTTGATCAATGATGTAGCCTAGGTAATGGACCTTGTCCATGTCGAAGGATAATTTTTCCAAGTTTGCGTATAGCTTGTGCTGCCGCAAGGTGTGTAGAACCTGTTGAATATGCTGCAAGTGTTCGGCCCAAGTCTTGCTGTAAATTAGAATGCCATCGAGATACACCACTACAAAAGTATTGCTGAATGGTCACAGGATATCATCCATCATCCTCATGAAAGTGGCTGGAGCATTTGTCAAACCAAAGGGCATGACCAACCATTCATAAAGGCATTCCTTTGACTTGAAGGCGGTCTTCCATACATCTGTCTATTCTATTGGGACCTGGTGGTAGCCAGACTTCAGATCAATCTTACTGAAGTATTTGGCCCCCATGAGTTGATCAAGGAGTTCATCAATTCGGGGAATCAGGTACCGGTTTCTGACTGTGATTTTATTCAGAGCCCGGTAATCAGTACAGAGTCGCCAGGTTCCATCTTTCTTCTATACCAGCATGATTGGGCTCCCGCAACATGATGATATGGGGCGGTTGTGCCCCTTGTGGAGTAGTTCTTATTTCTGTCGCTTGATCTACTCATTCTGTAACAAAGAGCGATGATAGACTAGCCCATTTGGTAGCGGTGCGTTGGGGGTCAGATCAATGGGGTGCTTGACCTGGCAGTGAAGAGGTACCCCTGTAGGTGAGGAGAAGATATCCAAGTATTCTTCCATGACCTTATCTACTTGCTTCTGCTGTGTGGAGAGGTCGACCGTAGAGACCTTGGATGTGGCTATGATATTTCTCTTATTCTGAGAGCGAATCAAGAAGAAGACAAACTTCCCCCTCTGAGAGATGACCTTCCTACATTGCTTAGTAGAGATCAAGGAAATAGCACTAGGTGGGACTACCTCGGGTATCCTGTACAATTTCTTGTTCAAAGTAATAGTAACACTACAAGGCCTAGACTCATATATAGCATGACATTTCCATAAATAAGGTTGGCCCAAAAGAACATCACAAACTTTGAGAGGAGCAAAATCACACAATACCTCACCTTTGAAGGGCTTTATGCCGTACGACAGTCGACACTGTTGGCTGATGTGGAGATCACTTCCTTGGTGGAGCCATCGAATGGTGTATAGTTGTGGGTGCGACGTTGTTGGAAGGGCCAACCACTTCATGACCTCTGCTAAGATGAGGTTCTTCTAGCTATCGCTATCAATGATGAAGTGCAGCGGGGTGCCTTTTACCCACATTTGTGAATGGAAGAGGTTCTCTCCTTCTTCTGGCTTGTCTGGTTCACCATGCTGGAGCTTGGTGGTAGCAACGGTGGAACTGGGTTCTGCGTCAATGATCCATCTTCCCCTTTCTGGTTCTAGCTCAGAGTCATAATCTGCATCTGATTCAGAGGCTTTCACTTCGGCCACCAGCGACTTCTTTGAGCGACAGTCAATAGTGTTATGCCAAGGGCTCTTATGGAAGTCACACCACTTCCCAGTATCTTTCTTTGTCTTTTCGGTGTCCTTTTTTCCTTGTGGATTGGACTAGTTGTCCAGATGCGGTCCATCTTTGCTCTATCCTTTGTTTGGTGGGTTGGGGTTGCCCTTTCCTGGCTTTTGTTGTGAGGGGTTCCCAGGCCCAAATTTCCGCGTCTTTTGTTTGAGCTTCTGCTCAATTTTGATGGCATATAGGTAGTCCACGCCCAAGGATGAGATGCCCAGAAATTCCATTTCAGTATTGATGTATCTATGCAAAGAACTGCGATACTTGAGCCCTAGATGTCGCTTCGAATATTTGATACCCAATTTGGTGTGCAAGGTATGGAAGATATTTGTGAAATTTGGCACTGTTTGGTCTCTTTCTTGCCACAGTGTGGTCCATTTGGTATACAGGTCATCATAACTTCCGACAGGGTAGTATTGTTCCTTAATAACATCCCTGAATGATTCCTAGGTGGCTGTAACTGAAAATAATGAGGTTTCCTCTATTTCCTTTTGCTCACAGAAAGTTTCCCACCAATATTTGACATGGGGAACGACTTTGAGGAGCGCAAAAGTAATCTTTTCTTTACTCGAAAAGTTATGGACAGAAAAATACCCTTCTAGTAGATTCAACCACTTGTCTACAACATCTGCATCCATATGACCTTCAAATATAGGAACATCAAAGTTTATTTGTACCTTGAAGGGGGCGACACCTCCGTTCGAAGAAGATGTGTCACTTGTTGGTAGCCGCCAAAGGATTTGCGCGAAACTATCCATCATCTTGTTCCTCTGTTGCGTGAGGGCTTCCTCAATCAATAGTTTGAAAGGATCTCCTATCCCATCATCTTTCTTTTCTCCTACCATGGGAGGTCGCTTGGGCATGTGAGATATTCCTTCCTCAAGAGAAACAAGCTTGAGGCCCAACTCTTTGTACTTCGACCTCGTTGGGGGCGATCATTAAGACGACAAGGAGCTGACCACTCTGATACCACTGATCCTGATTTTATGAGAAGAAAAAAATGAATACAGATTATTAACAGGTGATTAACACAAAATAACAAAGATACAGTAAAAATGGTTTTCTATTCAATAACGAAATAAGCTGAAACTGTAAAATGCGGCGGAAACAAGCTTGCTGGAATGGTGGCGGCTTATCTCTGAGAAGAGATGTGATGGCAACACACATTTGCCAGAGGAAAGTTACATTGAGGCTATGAAGGAATTTTTACAATAAGAAAGAATGCCAAAAACCCTAGAGATCCAAAAACCTAACCCTAGGATATGAAGCACCAAAACTCATGTGGGCCCCGTTTGGGTAAGTTAGTACATCAACTTCCCGGGGTCGTAACTTTTGCATATGATCTCCGTTTTAGGCATGTGATGGCCCGTTGGGAAGGTATTGTCGAGGATATTAATTTTGGGGGATCAATCATGCCTTCATATATAATTGAAGAGCTCAATCCTGAAAAATATTCATTTAGGCCCTCAAAATGGCCCTGGAAGTTAAAATTGCTAAAAATAGTAAATTGCCAAAATTGTCAAAAAACTATTTTGAACCAGTTGGAAAAGGTGTGTGGCCACCAATATCCATATGGATCAAGTGATATTTTTCTTACCATCATTAACTACTTCCAATGGAAATCCCATATGGAGGATTTATTAAGAAGTAAAGACTCGTACCAGATTACCTTGGGAAAGGAAAAAGAACCGACTGATGATGAAAATAAAGTCAAACGGGATAATAGGAATGACGAAGCACATGGACTGATCGGAAGTTCCATCTCTCTTGATTTAAGGTTCCACCTTCAAGAAATTGATGAACCCGATGAGTCTTGGGAAAATATTGAATCTATTTTTGGTAAACACAATAATATTCAAGCACATCAGTTAGAAAATCAGATATCGACGTTAACTCCAAATGATTTTTCTTTCTTTGAAGACTATCTATCTAAGTTTAAAAGACTTAGAATTTTATGTGAAGAGTGTAACATAAAGCTAGAGGAAGAGCGTTGCATCTATATTATTCTTTTTAAGCTATATAATGCATATTTTTTGTTTGTATATACCTTTTATTCCATGGGAGAGGATCTAGGGAAAGATTATAAAAAACCCACTCTTGAGTCCTTTTGTGATGCTTTGATTAGAGAGAAATATAATCTTGTACAACTTGGAGTGATCAACATTGTAGGTACCTCCAACAAAGCCTTAGTATCCCAGTATAAAGATAAACCTAAGAATACCAAGAAGCAACATCCTCGCCTCAACAACAAACAAAACAAGGGTCCCAAACCCACTTCGACAACTTCATCTCCTAATGGTGACAAAGGAGAAAAATCTAAAAATAAGAACATTGAAAAACATTTCAAATTTTGTGCAAAATATGGTCATTGTGAGTTCAAATGTTTCAAGAAGATGGAATCTTTAGAAGTAGTGATGAAGAAGCACAACATCAATATTTCTTTAGAAGCAGTGATGAAGAAGCACAACATCAATATTTATTCTCCTCATCCTTATTCTTCTTCTCATGGACATGCACTTTTTGCTTCTGGTTTCTCCTTCAATTAAACTTATGTTTCTTCTTTTGATGAGTGGCTTATTGAATCTCGAGCATCTTATCATATGGCTAAGGAGAAAGCCATATTTTCCACTCTAAATGAATGCAACACCAAGAAAATATTTGTTAGTGATGATATATCTCTTAGTGTTGTAGGATATGGAACAATTCAGGTAGATAATGGTAATTTCAATGATGTATTATGTGTTCCAAGTCTTTCCTGTAACCGTCTATTAGTATATCAAATCACTCATTCAGGTGAAGGTAAAACCATAGAGTTTTTACCTCACCAATTTGTAATCAAGGGTCTAAAATATCCTCAGCATGTTCTTGCAACTAGAATTGTTGATGATATTACCAGGTTGTACAAGTTTGAAAACTTTGGGTCATCATTTTTTCCATCAGTTTTTGTTGCTCATAGCGATGACTTGAGAAAACTTTGGCATGAGTGGTTTGGTCATATAAACTATCTGTCATTGCAACAACTATGTAATCAACATATGGTGACTGGTGTTTGTGTTGGTTGTGTTTTCGACAAACATCATTGGGACAATTTTGAAAAACGTGCCTCTTGGCACGCCTCGGGCCCTTTGCTGCTAGTTCACAACAACTTGTGTGGTATACTTTATTCTCATTCTTTTTTTGGGTGCAAGTATTTCTTAACTTTCATTGATGAATTTTCTAGACATACTTGGATTTACTTCTTAAAACTTAAGAGCGGATTTTTTGATAAGTTTTTGGCCTACAAGGCCCTTGTAGAAAAGGAATCTGGACATCAAATTCAAAGGTTAAGAACAAATAATGGAGGAGAATATGTGAACAATAATTTTACAAGTTAATGCACTACACATGGCATCCAAATGCAAAAAACTATTCCATATACACCACAAAAAATTGTGTTGTTGAGAGAAAGAACCACACATTAAAATAAATGGCTAATTCTATGATCCAATATAAGGGATTAAGTCTAAAGTATTGGGCGGAAGCCACCAACTGTGAAAATTACATAGTAAATCACACTCCCACAAAGGCTCTTAAAAATATAACACCTTAAGAAGCTTGAACTAAAATTAAACCAGATGTAAGTCACTTCCGTGTATTTGGTAGTATAACATCGGCTCACATTCCTAATGAGAAAACGTAGCATTACATCTTAAAAGTGAGAAGTGTATATTTGTTGGTTATTCTAAAGATGTCGAAGGTTAGAGACTTCTTCAACCACATTGTAATGAAATTATTACTAGAAGAGATGTTAAATTTGATGAAAATATCTTGGTCTGCGAGCCTATTCGACGATTGTTCCTTCTTCGGCCTGTGAGCCATCTTTGACGTTTGTTCCTTATTCTGTTCCTGTTCCATTTTGTTCTCCAGATGATGATAGCGAGGATGAAAATACACCTCTGTTTGTTCACATTCATCCAAATGAGTCCATTGAACCTAAACTATAACCAACACCATCGCTTCCTAGATGGGTCCATTCAACACGAGAAGCAGTTGGTGATCTTGTCGATGATCCTTCATATCAGCATTGGACACGTTCACAGTTCTAGCGAGCCTCTTCTCTTTTGGCTCAAGTTTTAGAGACTCGTGATCTAGATACATTTGTTGAAGCTTTAGGTAATCCATATTGGGATAAAAAAATGAATGCAAAGTATCGTTCTTTAATGGAAAATGATACTGGTGATCTTGTACCTCTTCTAAAAGGAAGAAAACTTGTCAAATGTAAATGGGTCTATAGAACTAAGTATGCATCTGATGGAAGTGTTGAAAGACACAAGGATCGGTTAGCTGCGAAAGGATTTTCCCAAGTTGAAGGAGTTGAATATAATGAGATATTTTCCCTTGTAGCCAAAATTAATTCCATCTACCTTGTTCTTTCGCTTGCTACCTCACATAGATGGGAGGTCCATTAGATGGATGTTAAATCTGCCTTCTTGCATGGGGATTTGAAAGAATAAATCTACATGGAAAAACCTCTTGGATAGGGAGGATTTTAAATCATCAAAAGTTGTTTGAGCATGTTCATCCCATCGAAATGGGATATCATGGCACGTTAAGCGGAGAAAACCATGTGCACGGGTGGCATAATCTAGGACAACGTGACACAAAAAGTTGTCTTTGCCTTGTAGGCTCTCCAGTTGGCGTAAATACCTAGGTGGTGGAATTTTTGTGATATGTTGGACATTGAGGGGGTCCACAGTGATGCCATGTTGGGATAAAATGAACTCGAGGAGCCACCTAACAGTGACGCAAAAGACACACTTGAGGGGGTTCAAGCCGATATTATATTGGCGACATCATTGAAAAATGATGCGTAAGTTGTCTAAATGTTGGTTTTTCTTTTTGTATCTAGCAATGAGGTCATCCAAATAAGAGAGTATGATGCGAGAAAGATCATGAAAAACATAGGTCATGGCCCGTTGGAACATAGCACCAACATTTTTGAGCCCAAAGGGCATGACATGATAAGCAAAGGTGCCTCAAGGGGTTGTAAAAGCAGTTTTGTACTGATCGACTGGGTGGATTTGAATTTGATTGTAGCCGGAGAACCAATCCATAAAGGAAAATTCCTTGTGGCTAACATAATCATCGATTATTTGGTCGATGAAAGGGGTTGGGAAGTTGGCTTTCGGACGAGCGTGGTTGAAGTCGTGAAAGTCTGTGTAGACGCAAATAGTTCCTTGTTTTTGGTTAACAGGGATGAGGTTGGAGACCCAAGAAGTGTATGCAATGGGGTAAATGAACCTGGCAACATGTAATCTGTCAATTTTGACTTTGATAGACACAACTTTGGATGGGTGAAGGGGGTGTTGTTTTTGACGAATAGGGTATATATCTAGCCATGTGTCGATTCGATGTTTGACTATATAAGGATTGAGGCCAAAAATCTCTATATATGACCAGGAAAAAATATCTTGGTATTCTTGAAAGAGAGCTTTGTAAGTAATGATTTCTTCAGGGGATCATGCATCGCCAATAGTGATCTCTTCTATGATGTGTGGTTTAATGGAAATGTCAATTTTGATTGTGGGGGAGATCTTGGCCATGTTTCTTTCTTTAAAAGCATCGGGGGTAGGAATAAGGTTTTTGAACCAGTCAATATGCCCTGGAGGAATAAAATCCTTGGTTTCGATTACATACAGGGAGGCTTGGGCAGGAGGGTGAAAGACCTCTTGTGAGGGTAAAAGTGCTCGATGATGGAGCGCATTCCATGGGAAATTAGGGGTAGTTAGTTCCTCCAAGATATCTTTTCCGCAGTGGAAAATGCGAGAATATAGAGGATCCCGGGGGATGGTAGGGGGAACCGTCAATGGATAAATGTCATTGGCCTCAAGGGATGCGGACTTAGAAGGGAGATTGTGTACGGGATGTGATGGATCGCTTGTAATAAACCAAATTTCAGGACAATGTGGATGATATCTCATTCTCTCGGGGGTGGATGAAGACATATAATGAATGTCAATAATGTGAGCATTAGTAGGGAGTGCTTGAGAGGGCTCAGGCAGAGATGTGTGGTGTACTTTGGCTAATGTTTGGTGGAATTGAGGTAGAGATGGGAAATGATGAGTGTAATGGCCATATTCTGAGCATATGGCACAAGCGAAATTGGCTCATAACCCTTTATTGTGTGTGATTGAGGACTCCATAGTAGCAGTGGATGTACTTGGTGGAGTTGCAAGAAATGGGGTTGCTTTAGGGAGATGGATAAGATTGCATAAATCAGGAAGGGTAGGACATATATTAGTTGGGTGTCCTTCTCTTTTTCATAGTGCGCAAGGAGGTTGAGCTAGGGGAGGGAGTGGAGCTATGGGATCGTTCTTCCTTCATCTGCCCTCGATAATGGTGGTGTTGCCGTTGGTTGGAGGTGGGGGTGGTGTGGTAGGAGCCTATATTTGGATCTGCATCGTTAATCCCTCTATTTGAGGAGGGAAAGATGGTGTAGAAACCATAGAGGGTGGGTGGAGATACCATATAGGGATGGAAAGAACCATGTTGGAAAGGGTGAGGGTAGCAGCTACCTGGAATTCTTGGACTCCAGGTGGGGGGTAGAAAAAGTGGATTTGGGTAATGGATTGGGGGACTGTCTCCCAAACTGGTATTTTCCCTTGGAGGGGGGCGGGGGGATCTAGGACAAGTGGTGCGGTGGTGTTTTCAGGGAATTTTTGAGGTAGTAGTTCTCCAAGAGGGGACTCGATGGGAGGAGTATTTTCTCTGATATTTGTTCCATTAGAGGAAGCTACACAGACTTGTGCTGAAATAGATGAGTTTAGGAGAGGTGGTGCTCCATGATAAGTCCCTAACAAGGATGGGTCCTTGAATATTCTAGGGCCAATGTCGATGCCTAGAAAAGCATCCGAGCTAGCGCGGAGAAGAGGGATGATGTTATCAATGTTGGCGGAATGATTAGGCTCGTAATGTGTAAGTTGGTCGATGGTGACGATTTTCCCGTTATGGGGGAACATCATCGTACGAAACATAGAAGAGGCTACCACCTTCATAGCATACATGTAGCCATGTCGGAACAAGATATTGTAATCAAGTGGGGTGTCGATAAATTCACTGTCAATCAGGATGGTTTTTCCCCCAAGTTCTATAGGGACATTTGGAATATCCCTTTAGGGGATGATGGTCGACCATCATAAGCTCTCAGGGTGATGGAAGATGGTACTAGCTTAGGTGAGCCAAGTTTCTGCCATACTAATTTGGACATGATGCATGTGGATGCACCTGTATCGATGATGCACCGATGACATGTGATGTTCTATATCTTAATTGGTATCTGGAAGGCTACCAGAGCGGGGAGGCGTGGTTCTCCGCTATCTAAATCAAAGGGGATTAGTCAAGTATCAATTGGTTCAACTTCCCCCAAGGTGGAAAGAAAAGATTTGTGTTGTGATGGATAGGTTTGGAGGACCTCCAACACAGACATGGCTGCAGGAGATTGTGCTAAGTTGTCGACTAGACTGTAGTTATGGGCTGCCCTAGCATGAGGGTTATGTACATTCTATCGTAAAGGTATGCAGGATATATGGGGATTTGGTTCAGTGTTAAGGTGTGGGATCATCAAGGGTTGTCCTACTATAGCTGGAGTTATTTTTGAGGTGTTTGGGGTAGATTTTGGGGGAATGTCATACTTATGGCTGCGTGTTTGCAGAAGAATCTGCCCTTCGCTAGTATGGAGGATATTGAGATCGGCTAGATTTTCGGGTTGATTGGGACTTGGGTTGTCATATTTCCCCATTGGTGGTGGGGTAGAGTTTATCTCTTGTTGGGTATTAATCATGCCTTGGTGTGGAATGGGGTTTTGTAAAATGACCAGAGGTGGTGGTTGAAAATAATGTTGTGGGGCCGACTGAGGGGCAGGTGGTGTCAGAGGGTGTTGTGTGTTCATGGATTCTTTCATCTGTTTGTAATCAACAATTTGGGGGAAGTGGGGAGTATAATGTCCATACTCACCACATAGGGTGCAAGGGAAGTTTGTTCTAAGATTGTTATTCTTCCCTTGTCATGGTTGATTGTTATTGCTTCCCCCTTCAGGATTTTGGTTGCCTTGATTATGGTTTCCCCTAGCGGGACGGTTCTGTTGGGGGTTATTTCCTCCTGGTCCTGGGTTGTTATTGTTTCAATTTTTTCCTTTCTTCTTGGAATTATTCGGCTGATGGGTCAGATTTTTTGTATTCAGTTGTTCAAAAGCATGAACCTATTGAATAAGAGAGGGATGAACAAAGTTAACGATGACATGTGGTTGTCTTGGTGGTGGAGCAACTGGATGGGGGGGACTAGGAAATGGAAAATATGGATTGTTTTGTGGAGATGATCCATATGGTCTATAATAAGTTTAAGTACTTCCACTACTATTGGTGTTACATACGGGGGTTGGGAGTGGACCCGTACTTGATTTAGAGACTGAATGCATTAGGGGTACCGGTGGGGGTCCCCCCAATGGCCGAGGGGGAACAACAGGATATGATTGTTGGGGAATGGGAGGAGGGAAATAAGACGTCCCCCCATATGGTTGAGGATATGTATTTGCACCATAAGTAGGTAATGGGTGGCCATAAGGGTTGAGGTATGTCATAGAACCAATCAAACCATCTGCAATGTGAGAAACCTCAAGTTTGTCCTGGCTAAATGGTAGGGGTTTGGGTGCATCGTGAAATACTATGTATAAGCAACTTGATTGGGAATATATGAGGTCGAATGACTGGGCCTTGCTTATGGATTCCTCTTCTGATTGAGGAAAAGTGGATGCTACATATTTGGCAATCATAGGGATGAGCAATTTAAGAAACCAATCAAGACGTTGTTCCTTGGTGGTTTATGCTTTACATAAACTACGTTCCTCTTCTGATTGATTTATGCTTTACATAAATGGATAGAAATGGTTTGTTTGAACTCGGGGAGAAGTTATAATCCAATGTCATGATGAACTGGTAATTATAAAAAAGACAAAAAGACCTTGGCTAATGATTCAAAGGTTACATGGGACCCGATTTTTCATCCACATACCATTTGGATGATGAAGTAGTGAGAGTTATTTGAAATAACCTCAAGCGGATGGAATCATCCATGATGTTGTTTGAAGAGAACCATAAGTGGAAGGTCATAACATGGTTGGCGGGGTATTGCTTTGATTTTCCTTCAAACTTTGGAATGTCTGAAGGCAATTTGGTAAGCATATTGGGCCAAGTGGCATCATGCAAAATGGGGTCATTCGTGAGTTTGATTAAATCAGGAATGTTGAGGGATACCAAGTATGACAAAGGGGGATTGGACAGAGGATTAGTTCCAATCATTGTGTGTGTAGGTAGTGTACTTGTCCGTTGAGAGGGATTTGGTGGGTTTGTAATTCTTCCTTGAGAAGAAGTTTGACCTCTGACTCCTTGTGAAGGAGAACCAATAGATGGATTGCCTTGGGTATTTGACCCAAGCAAAGTCAAACCAAGTAAATCCAATCCCAAGACAGTAGCACTCACTAGGGTGTGATATGGTTGAGCCGGTGAGTTAGCAAGACTAGGGACTCCTCCTAGAATAGGAGGGATATTCTTCAAGCATCTAGAACGATGAGGTTTATGTGGTTCACCTATGGTTCCGACTAGAAAAGTGAATGTGTGAAAATGGTGACAAGAGAAATAAATGAACAAATGTTTTTTTATATTTTTGACCTTCACAAAATAGTGTAACTCACATTTTCATGTAATCAAATGAACATCATACATAAATCAATTTGTAAAATAAAAAAGCACGTGGATAGGTTGATTTTGTTCGCGAGGGGTAAACAAAAATAAATGCTCGTGTCTTAAAAGACCTATTGTCCTTCCTCTCAATTTATCATTGGGCCTTCCAATAGAACTCGACAGTGGGGTCTGAATCTACCAGAAGAGGAACTAATGAAGGTCGAAGTAGTCAATTATAATGAGGGGTAGAGGGTGCTGTTGAGCCCTCAACACAACCTAAAAATACTATGTCAAATTTTACTTTTTGAGTACCACTTGATCTTTTTTACTATCTAATTCTACTTCAATATGAAAAATGTTGCCTTTTCTTATGATTTTTGACTCTCATTAAGTCTTCCAAAATTTTCTTGACTCTATGAAAACCCATGAATTAAAAAGACTTAACACTTAACAAAGAATCAACAACCATAACACTTTCCCCGACGCGCTCAAAGATTCATCTCAAAAAGAATTAAAGATGAAGGAACATCATTCGAAGAAACCGTAGTTTCCGAGTGTCGATCTTCATTAGCGTCGGCAGAAGGAAGTTTTCTTTCATGACGAGCTTCATACAAAGATATCGTCAATGACCAATCCCTTTCAACATTAGTAAAAGGCGATTATAGTAAATGATAACGAAGGATGCAAAAATATCATCGATAGCCGATAGTCGATACCCGATGCGCTTAGAAAAATCAGAGAAGATCAAGTCGTGACAGGAATTCAGACCATGATAAAGTTTTATCCGATCGCTGACTTCCGAAATATTCTAGCATCGGGAGTTTTTGAGGATGCTAACCCAAAGGAAACTACGTGATAGGTTTATCCCCGAACACCGACCCCTGATACCTTTTCGACATCGATAGTACCAGGTTTATATTAGAGCACACAAATTGCACAAAGTCCTGAGCCTGACCATTACCCATGAGCTAAGTCACTAGTCCACAGTGCCACGTACCCCGAGCCAGTTGTGCCACGTCAGCACCGTATGATAAAATCTATCGACATCGGAGGTTTTTCGCAGAAGGATATCAATAAAAACACAAAGTAACTCGGAGAACCACTAAGCATAAATTCAGGGTTAACTTGAAAGAAATACAGCATGTCTGAATAACACAAACAAGGGGTGCTGCACAGTGAATCCCAGGCTTGAAAATACATTCTGAATCAGAAAAGAAAAAATATGGACAAAGAACATAGGAGATACATATGCAAAGAAAAGAAATGATGCACCCATTCACTACAACTAGAATCCTTTCGTCAAAGTTTTAAGACTTTATTTTAGATTTCCATTGAGCTTAGATTACATACAAGAGACACCGTCTACACCTTTTGGCCCACCAACCCATTTTACATTTAAGAGCATGGAAATTAAAAAAAAAAACTATTAATATTTTGTGCCACATCTGAGAATACAAATAGAGTTCGTTAATCATGCCTCTTCTATGCGTTGATCTGGTCTGCATGGACTTTCTCCCCGACTGTTTCACATTCCCTGAGATGTGTTAATTTTCTGTTCTTCCGACACCCTTTTTGATTCATGTAGCTGCATGATTGTATTTTTTGTTTCTCGTAGTTGTCTCGTGAGCCATGTCATGTTCCCTTCATGACCTTGGGATGCTGACACCTCAAGGGTATTTTCCGCCAATTTCCATCTTAATTCTCTATTTTCCTGGTAGAGTTCAGTAATGGCGAGTTGTGCCTGCTCCAGCTGCTGAGTCGACTCTCAAACTTTAGAACCCAAGGAATCTATCCTCCTCGTTCTACTCTCACTCCCCCGACCTGTGGCTTCAAAAGGCTCTAGCCGGATAGCATGCATAAGTAATTCCTTGGCAGCTGATCTTACACAGGACTCACTCAGGATTTGGTTTTCCCCAGCTTCTATATTCTTCCTTAGCCTTCCCCTTGTCCGGGGTATCTACTGTTGGGGAGACGTAGCTTCCAACGTCCTCCCTTTCAGCGCAGCTTCTTCCACTTGGACTCTACATAGGGCGATACCATCATTTCTACACATAGGTAGGAACCTCTCTTTGAGGCCTCGAGGATGACCAATGTGATTGAGAATGAATCCCAGGTGTTTTGGGGCTCAATCCTGGCTCTTCGGCTGCTTCACATGCCCCATATTGTGTTTTGAGGGGTTCCCATGATGCGAAAATGTATCTATCTTATGTGTGGGGAACTTGATGAAGGCTCAAAGAGAAAATAATTTTGATCAATCTGGGCTCGTGAGACGAATTACCAATAGTGCATAAGATTGACTGGTGAGTAGAACACATGAAAAACATCCAGAATTTATAACAGAACGAGAAGTGAGTGGAAATGTGCCAGGGAATACTCGATTCATGGTGATTGGATGTTTTGAAGAAAACTGAAGATTCTCTGTGAGACATCCACGTGATGAGTATGTTCCAGTTCATGTGAGATACAACTGATAGGATTTGCATAAGGTTTGTGGTACGATCACCTTGATATTTTCAATCCCCCAGTCGTCATGATGAGTTGACGATGGTTGGTACACTTGCTGATGTGACTTTTGTTTAAACAACTTTCCTCGAACTGGAGCACCTAATGAATTTGTTGAACAACTGAGAGGGGGGGTGAATCAGTTGTTCCTGTGCTTAAACAATTATGATTCTTTTAAAATATTTACAAGGCACTCAATGATGATCATGATAATGCAGGGAAATGAACACTAGCACATTCAACATCAATAACATATATGAGAAACACAGAGACAGATATTTCCCAAGGAAACCCATATAGCATAAAAACCTCTTCTTCTTTATATGATAAGTATTATTTACATTCTTTACATTATCATACATTTGAGCACCAACTCATTGTGAGGCTACAATCTCTGTTTTGAAAGCTACAACTTGCTGAGAGCACCAACTCTCTATTTTTCTCTAGCACCCACTAGAAGGAAGCACCAACTCCTTGGTTTCTCTAGCTCCAACTAGAAGGGAGCACCAACTCCCTGGTTTCTCTAGCACCAACTAGAAGGAAGCACCAA
>WSFP011415668.1:0-23788 GCA_009831015.1 Picea engelmannii
AGAATGCTTTTAATTGTGATATGAAATCACAAGAATAGTCTGGAGGGAAGGCTCGAGAAGCACCTTCATGTATAAATCAATCTATTCTATGTGGTTAGTAGTAGTTAAGAAGTTTTGAGAACAGAGAGAACATATAGAGGAGAGGAGAGAAGAACTGAGACATTGTTGAAGTCCAGTCTTGTAACCATTGTATACTCTTGTAAAAAACCTTCAAACATAATAGAAAAAAGTAGATTTCCCTACATATGAATCTGTGTGTGTGTGTTCTATGTGAATGAGCATGTGTTTCTGAATGTTTACTGAATGTTTATTGTGCATGTTTATGAATTCCATGAGTGCAATTATGTTCCATTTGCAGGAATATATAGAATTCCCTATCTGTTTGAATTCCTGAGTGTTCTAGGCTCTCAAGGCTAGTGCAAGGAATGCACACCAGAGTTGTTGGAAAACTATGAGAATCCAACGCAAGGAGTGTGAAAGAACTTAGTAAGGAGTTATGTGAGGAGCGTGCCAGTTGGGAACACTAGAACTAGTCATAAGCTCAAAAGGGATAGTGCAAGGAGTGCACAGAGCGAGCGCAAGGAGTGCACCTACACTCATACCAGTGTAAACTCTCAAGGGAGAGTTAGAGCAAGGAGTGCACGAAGGACCGAGTTCAAGGGTCTGTCAAGCTTCAGAGAGATAGTGTAAGTTTACACGGAGTGAGTGCAAGGAGTGAACCTACACTCACAGTAGTGTAAAATCTCACAGGGGAAATCAGTGCAAGGAGTGCATAGTTCCCACACAAGGAGTGTGGATTCCTAACCGTTACAGGTTTAGAAGCTCATGAGAGATTGCATAAGTCTACACATGGTGATGCAAGGAGTGTGCCTATATTTGCAGGAGTATAAAATATCAGAGGGGAGACCAGTGGAAAGAGTGCATAGAGTCAACACTTTGTTAAGTGTTGAAGAAACTCAGAGGAGAGATAGAACAAGGAGTGTGCAGGTGAATTTTACAAGTCCCAAGATCAGAGGAGAGATAATGCAAGGAGTGTGCAAGTGACTTCTTTAAGTTCCAAGCTTCAGAGGGAAGCACAAAGTGTACACCAAGGTTCGAGTCCTTTGACTGGACAAAGCTCAAGAGGGAAGAACAAGGCATGTGCCAAAGTTTCAATTTATTTAAGTGAAAAATATCAAGGAGGGATAGCGAGAGTAAGTCCCGAAAGACAAGAAATCTCTTTTTTTGAAGGAGAGCAGATGAGATCTGTTTGGGAGGTATCAAGAAGCCACAACATTTGTTGGATTGGTTGTGGAAATAGATTTGGGTCGTTGTATCAAACCCAGATAAGAGGAGACACATCATAGAGAAGATCAGATCTCAGTCGTTAGATCTACGTGCAGGTGAACGTGAGTTGTACATCTCACAGATTTGAAGATTCGAAACTCTGGGAGAAATTGGTTCTTTTATTTCTAGGACGAGAATTCTCCAAAGTCCTGAATTATAAAGTAAATCATGGCCATTGGATTTTGGGTACATGTTTCCACATATTTCCAAGTATTTGGAAATTTGGCTCTCTAGAGGATTGTGGGTGAAAGGTGTTCTGGTGTGAAAAGTCTCGAAGTCCCGAAGCCTAAATTCAATCTTGTTCGTCTATTGATGAGTTAACATGAATCGTGGATCTCCACCCTTCCCTAATTCGGCGTTCGGGAGTTTGGGAGTTTGGAGGTCAATTGTAGCAAGAAGTCTCGAAGCCCATAGTTATAGACTTGATAACAGTTGTTGGTTGTTGTAGGAGTGTGAGTTGTAGATGGCCAGTTCGACGTTAGGAAGTTCAAATGTATTGTGTGTTGGAATCGAAGAAAGTATCGAAGATCGAAGTCCTAGATTTGATATCAACCATAGATCAAGGGGAGAAGCGTGGTCCGTCGATCCCAGAACTCTACGAGAGTTCGCCAGTTCAACATTCGAGAGAATTGGAGTGTATTGAGGGTAAAACCTCTGAAGCCTAAAGTTTCAGAGCACCATGTTTATGATTATAGTTGTGTGAGACATTCTCCAAGACACAGACTAAGAGAGTCAGCTTGTGAGAGAGCCCATGAGTTGGGTGTGGTCATGAGATGGGTGTGTCGTTCCTCTCTGAGATGAATATGGAATGTTGTGTGCCCCTATGTAGGGAAGATTCCCATGAGCTAGGAGTGGAGTTATCTTTGAGATAGATATGGAATGTTGTGTGCCCCTAGGAAGGGAATATGCCCATGAGATGGGTCTATCGATTGAGATGAAACAATGTGTACCCCTGTGAGGGGTGAAGGAGCCCATGTGATGGGTTTAATGTTCTCCTTTGTGTACAAAGTTGAGATGATGTGATACTCCAGATGATTCTCCTATGAGACTCAGTGATACAAAGATATGTTGAGTAGGACGTCCTTGTGGCTGAGCACAGGTGGATGTGATCCTAGTGGCTAAGCACTAGTGAGTGTGTTTCCAGATGGTTCTCCTATGAGACGTAGTGAGATAGAGATCTGTTTACTTGGATGTCCTTGTGGCTAAGAATAGGTGGATGTGCCCCTAGTGGTTGAGCACTAGTGGGTGTGTGATATCCCTTGTTATATTGTCTAAGATTTAGATTTACCTATAACCCTAATTGTGATGTAAAGGGTACAAGTTGGCCCCACCATAAAGTGAAAGATAATTAATATGGTAATTATTAATTATATTCTAATTTATTGAGGTCGGCCCTATTGTAAAAATAGACACCACTTTTGATGTGTTCACTCTAATATAAATAAAGGTGATTTCCCCATTGAGGAAACACAATACACATGTGAGTTTGAAAATTTCCGTAAGTACTTGTTCTAAGGCTTAAGTGCGCACCTCTCTTGGGTGCTAGTCTTCTAGGTTTTGTGAGCACCCTTTTGTGTGCTAGGTTTATGGTGTGGCAGGTATTTCTCTTGAAGAATATAGTAAAGGATTGGCTAGGTTTTCTTCCCTTGTTGAGAAGGGTTTCCCAGGATACTTCTTGTGTACTTGTGCATGGTATTTCTTCTTGTGATCTTGGTTACTACAAAAAATTGTTTATGATGTCACTGCAATTGTCTATGGTTCAAGTAAAATTATAAAATTGGAATAAAATTCATGCTTGAGCCTAGCCTAGTGAAAAATAAACATGGAATCATAGCTTAGCTCTTGAAGAACCCATTACAAAAGCATTCAAAGCAATTCGTCCTCTTCTAAAAAAACCGTATGGCCCTCCTAGGGTTTCCAGAAATTCGTACGACCCTCCTTTTATGAGGTGTTTCTATTAGGATATTTAGACACTTAGGAGTTAGTTAAGATCTACTTGGTCTAATGTGTTGTTAGGTAAAAGTGTGTTTCTTTAGTATGCATTAGTATGCATTTGTAGTTAGGAAATCTGATGGTCACGATATGTTCCCGACATAGAGTGATCTAACGGTTCATACTCTCCTCGATCTTAATGACAATTGATCTATGTCTTAACACATGATTGGTCCATGATCTCTATTTAAAGAGCATGGAGGGTCATTTGTCGATGATCGATTGTGATAAACTCTCTTGTAAAATATCTATGTAACCTTTTTCTTTTCATTAATAAACTTCTCCAAGTGGCCGCATTGGCTAGGTTCGTGGATGTTTCCCCGTAGGGGTTTTACCATGTCAAAACATCAGTGTGTTGATATTTGATTTGGTTATGTGAGTGGTTACTGAAGGTGTTCATCCTGTGTTGGAATAATTGTGTTTTCAAACAGTTTCAGCACCTTAAACTTGGACGTTGGGGATAAAAATTGTATGTGAGTGTATGACCTCCCTCAACGCACCTCCAACAACTCTCGTATTACAATTCCAAGAATTTTGAAATTTTGGCCCTAGGGTTTCGCAGTTTTCTACAGAAATTTCATATTTAGGGTTTTTGCAGCTCATTGAAGGAGCTTTTCAGCTCACCAGTGTTCTTCTAACTTTCAAGGCTTATTTTTGGCATTCATAAGGCCAACAAAGCCTAAGTTTTCTAGCCTAGCCTAGCCATTAGGTTTTCTAGCCCAGTTGGCAAGGGTTTGTGAAGAATCCAAAAATATGATGAACACAACTATGATGGAAGACAAGCTTGATGAATCAAGCAAATATAGTTCCTGGAAGCCAAGACTTCAGAGAGATGAAGACACCAACATTTCAGCACTCTTAGGTATGGTTCCTACTTATGATGATACTTGGTTAATTGATAGTGGTGCCTCCAGGAACATAACCGGTTTTAGAGATCACCTGACTAATATTGTTGAGAACGAGACCAATCTACATGTTGTCCTTGTAGATGATGCTAGATATAATGTAAAAGGGGTTGGGACTTCTACCTTCCAACTATATTCTGACATGCAACTTCAGCTAAATGAAGTACTATATGTACCTGGGATGAAGAGGAACCTTTTCTCCATTTCTTCCTTAGAAGACAAAGGCTACAAGGTCACCTTTTATGAAGGAAGAGTTATTGCATGGCACAAGGACTCACATATAAATTCTTCCAAAGTAATTAGTGTTTGAGAAAGTAGCTTATACAGATTGACCTTCAGACCAGTCGAGGCCCTGTTACATGATACTATCATCTTGACTGAGCTATGGCATATGAGACTTTCTCACATTCAATATAGAGATCTCCCAGCTCTAGGGAAAATGGTAACAGGCCTTCCAGAGATACATATTCATCATAAAGGTGTTTGCAAAGGTTGTTCTCTTGGAAAGAATGTTAAAGGGTCCTTCTTGAGGAGTGACAATAGATCCAAGGAAATATTGGACTTGATACATTCAGATGTGTTTGGGCCAATGATTGTTGCCTCCTTGAATGGATATTTGTACTATGTACTCTTCATATATGATCACTATCGAAAAACTTGGATTTACTTCCTGAAGAACAAGGATGGATTCCTTGCCAAATTTCAAGAATTCAAAGCTTAGGTTGAGAACTTGATCAGAAGAAAGTTCGAGGTACTAAGACCAGATAATGGAGGAGAATACACCTCCAAGGATTTCAACAATTTTTGTATTGAAGAAGGGATCAAGAGGGAGTACATAGTTCCTTACAACCCTCAACAAAATGGTTTTTCAGAGAGGAAGAACAGAACTATCTTCGAGTAAACCAAAGCAATGATACATGATCAGAGTCTACTTATGACTCTATGGGAAGAAGCATGTATGACAATAGTATATGTTCAGAACAAGAGTCCTCACCAGATCTTGAAGAACATAAATCCAGAAGAAACCTTCACCAGAGTGAAGCCTGAGATTGGACACTTCATGATATTTGGGTGTCCAATATATTTTCATGTACCCAAAGAGAAGAGATCCAAGCTAGACCCTTCAGGAACAAAGGGTACATTTGTGGGATACAGTGAATATTCGAAGGCATATCAAATCTACATCCCTAGTCAGAGACAGATTGAGATAAGCAGAGATGTTACCTTTGAAGAAGAGATATCCTTTCAAAGATCCAAAGAATCTCAGATGGAGATTGACAGTGAGACAATACCTTCTCCCCCTTCAGTAGTTCAAAGGGAGACAAACATTATTCCAGTTGATCTAGTTATTCTAGTTGACCCATTTTCTCCAGTTGATATGCCCATAGATATTGCAGTAGGGCATAAAAGGCCTTCCTGGGCTCGACAAACTCCGCAAGAGGTAGAGGGACATACAACCCCACAAGGCACATCTCGAGAGAGAAAGAGACCAAAGATATTTTCGAGTTACCTTTCAACCATGAGTCACATCATTGATTCTGAGCCTTCTTATCATGGAGAAGCAACATGTGAAAAGGTATGGAAAGATGCCATGATATAAGAATATCAGTCTATCTTGAATAATGATGTATGGGATATCATTCCGAGTCCATAAGGGAAGTCTGTAGTGACTTCCAAGTGGATCTATAAGATCAAACATGCAATTGATGGAAGTATCGAGAAATACAAAGAAATATTTGTAGCCAGAGGATTCTCACAAGTAGAGGGAGTTGACTATGATGAGACATTTTCTCCAGTAGCTTGATACACTTCCATTCGTACTATCATTTCACTAGTTGCATCCATGGGTTGCAAACTACATCAGATGGATGTAAATACAACCTTTCTCAATGGTGAGATTGAGGAAGAAGTTTATAAAAAGCAGCCAGAAGGATTTGTGATACACAACGAGAAATATCATGTGTGCAGGTTGAATAAAGCCTTGTATGGACTAAAGCAAGCACCTCGTGCTTGGTATGAGAAAATGGATGGATTCTTGATGAGTTTGGGCTTCAACAAGAGTGTTGTTGATCTAAACCTATATTATCACATTGTTGGAAACAAGTGCTTAATATTGGTCCTATATGTGGATGACATATTCCTCACTAGTTCAGAGAGACCCATTGTTGCATGCAAGAAATAATTGACCGCTAAATTTGAGATGAAGGATCTAGGTATGATGCACTACTTCTTGGTACTAGAAGTATGGCAGAGGACTAATGAGATTTTCCTGAGTTAAGGAAAATATATAGTGGAGATATTGAACAATTTTGGTATGATAGAATGCAAATCTATGTCTACACCAATGGTGATGGATTTGACGAAAATGAATGATGTTGATTCAGGAGAGATTGATCCACACTTGTACCAACAACTTATTTGATCATTGATGTATCTAGTTAACACCAGACCTGATATATGTTATGCAGTGAATGTACTTAGTGATTTCATGAGTCAGTCGGGACAAACTCATTGGATAACAACAAAACATGTATTGATATATCTACTAGGAATCGTTGGATATGACCTAAGATATGCCTCCATTGTAGACTTGAGTTTGCAAGGATATGCCGATGCAGATTGGGCACAGAGTGCAATGGACCAGAAGAGCACATTCAGTTGTTGTTTTACCTTGGGTTCTTTCATGGTTTTCTCGTGCAGTAGGAAATAGAGATATGTGGCCTTGAGTACCACAGAAGGAGAGTATACAACCTTGAGTGTGGCAGTTTGTGAAGCAGTGTGGCTTCCCAAGATTTTGATAGATTTATTTGATCATGAGATGGATTCCACCATTATTCATTGTGATAACCAAAGGTGTGTGAAGTTATCTGAGAACCCTGTGTTTCACGATAGATCGAAACACATTGATATAAAATGTTTCACGATAGATCGAAACACATTGATATAAAATATCATTATATCAGAGACATGGTGCAGAGGAAAGCAATACGTGTGCAAAGAAAATCCTTGGTATGAGAATAACAAGAGACAAGAAAAATCGCAAATTAACATTGTCTCAGGGTGAGTACATAGAGAAGGTGTTGGAGAGATTTAAAATGTAGAATGAAAAACCAGTTAGTACACCTTTGGCCATCCATTTCAAATTAATCAAGGAAATGTGTCCCAAGACACATGAGTAGATAGATTACATGTCCAGGGTCCCTTATTCATCAACATTTGGCAGCTTGATGTATGCTATGGTGTGCACAAGACCAGATATTGCACTTGTAGTGGGACTTGTGAGAAGGTATATGAACAATCTAGGTAAAGAACATCGGGAGGAAGTAAAGTGGATTCTCATGTATTTGAGAGGCACTACTACTCATGCATTATGTTTTAGAGGTTCAAACATTGTTCTATAGGGATATGTTGATTCAAATATGGCAGGTGTTAAAGATAGCAGGAGAAGCACCAAAGGGTATGTTTTTACTGTAGGTGGAACTGAAGTAAGTTATATTTTGAAACTACAAAAGGTTGTTGAAATTTCAACAAAGGAAGCAGAGTATGTTGTTGCTACAAAGGCTAGTAAATAGATGTTTTGGTTACAGAGGTTTATGGAGGAATTGGGAAAGAAGAAGGAGAATAGCAGGTTATATTGTGAAAGTAAGAGTGTCATTCATATTGCAAAGAACTTAGCCTTCCATTCTAATACTAAGCATATACATCTCAAGTACCATTTCATACGATCTATTATGGAAGATGGACCATTGAAGTTGGAAAAGATACATACTAGCTAGAATCCTGCAGACATGTTAAAAAAGGTAGTAACAAGGGAGAAACTGAGTTCCTTTTCATTTTCATTTGGTCTTCAACGATGAAGGTGTGTAAATTTGTTGAACCTACACATAATAGATCTATCTAGAAAATACCACACACATTTGCAAAGAGAAATTGAGAAAGAAGAAGCAAGAGAGAAAAGAATGGAAGAATTCTCATTAATCGTATTCCACATATAAAGAGTGAATAATTTACAATAGATATAGGATACATGAGTAACTAATGTGCCATAGTGGTGGTCTAGAGTGATATGGACACACACCAGGAGTTATGGGACTAAACTGCCACCTAGTCTAGTCTCTCATGTAGTTATGGGAGTGAACTGCCACCTAGTCTGAGTTAACTAGTCTATCAATCTTCAGTGAACTAACTGAAATAGAGTGAAGTGAGGAGGATATTAGGGAATCATGAGTAATGCGCTAGTTTGTTGATGATCCCAAGGAAAATGCGCATTAGCTGGTGATGATCCCAATGTTGCATGGTGATAATCCCAATGTAGCATCTAGACTCCACTCAACTGATCAAACTGAAGTGAAAACTGAAGAGAATATTCTCCCTAGAGGAATATTCTTCCTAAAATATAGGAAACTGAATAATAACTAATAAACAAGGAAAAACCTTAGGAAAAATACACCCTAGGTGTGTGAAGTAACTCCAACTAGGTGTGTGTGATGTAACTTCAACACTCCCCATGAACATCACTATGGTGAAAATAAAGAATGGGTCCCGACAACGAGGCCATGTTAGGTACCCAAATACAAAAGATACAATGTAAATGTGTTGAACCTGCACATAATAGATCTAGCTAGAAAATACTACACACATTTGCAAAGAGAAATTAAGAAAGAAGAAGGAGAGAA
The DNA here is from genome assembly GCA_009831015.1 of Picea engelmannii. Taxonomy (NCBI): domain Eukaryota; kingdom Viridiplantae; phylum Streptophyta; class Pinopsida; order Pinales; family Pinaceae; genus Picea; species Picea engelmannii. The sequence goes on from WSFP011415668.1 coordinate 8,900, forward strand.
AGAATGGAAGAATTCTCATTAACCGTATTCCACACTCAAAGAGTGAATAATTTACAATAGATCTAGGCTACATGAGTAACTAATGCGCCATAGTAGTGATCTAGAGAGATCTAGACACTCACTGACAGACACTGGTGTGAACTGCCACCTAGTCCTAGTTAACTAATCCATGTAATCATCAGTTGATTGAGACACATGTGTGGAAGTGAGAGAGATACATGAAACTCCTGGTGATAAAAATGAGGTTTCCATGCATGAGTGACTTCCACTAGTCTAATTGAGTGTAATTGACTCTTAACTGAAGAGGAACGACCTATTTGTAGTGAAATATTCTCTAGAGATAATATTCTCATCTAAGGAATCGTTCTCAACATTGGACTGTAAAACTTAGGAAAATAATTATATGTGAGTGTGTAATATCTCCAACACATAAGCCTCTTCATTTTTTTGACATTTTCACATGCCGAACGATATACCCTTCCTATGATGGGGGGGTGTTGTGGGAGGAAGAAGTTTTATAAAATATATATGAATTTGGGACACTAAGTCACACTTGACAGGGGCATCTTTATTAAGTCACCACATCAGCATCTATACACCACAATCTTTGAAATAATGTCTAATTTTTCAAAGCAGTTGACCTATATAAAAAAAGTCATTCCTTTCGCATAATTAGGTAGAATAGTTCATGGTCATTATGAGTTGTTTCTTAGGTCCACTCTCATGTTTTCTCCTATTCAATGGAAGTCTCATGTCATCCCCAAGTTTCACCAATTCCTTGGAGTTAGTTCAATTTCCTATATAGATCATCAATTATATCAACTCATGTTGGTCAAAGGAATTCATTATTATCCTTCCTCTAACAAATCGACCCTTATTCACTACAACACATTTTCTCTAAGACTCTGATCGATAGTTTTAGTGCCTTGATGTTTACATTCCTAGTTGGTGGATTTCCTCACGTTTGGAAATCAATTATCATCATTTATCCTTGGATGAATGGTTTATATTAGTGTTAGATCCCAATGTATTGATTTACACCAATTGGATCATAGTTGTACCTTTGGGCCCATTTTCATTATCAATGCATCGCCTTAGATCTAGTGGATATTTTGATTAATGGTATTTTACTAGATGGTTTCTCATGTGTTCGAGTTCAACTCCTTATCACACATGTAGAATCATACTCAATTATGGTAGTTTCCTAGATCCATTTAATGACTTTGGACTTTAGTGGTTCCTTCTCTCAACTGACATTGGAACTAGCTTCCCAAAATTAAGTTCATTAGACATGTCAGTTTCATCGAATTCTAATGAATCCCCCTTTAAGCATGGAATGTTCACCTTCTATACATGGGGATATTACTATATTAATTACATCAAATACATTAATGATACTTGGATATTGATGTACTAATATGGCATGGATATCTCTCTGTTAAATCATGGATTGTAATTAATGTAATTGGGTGTAGCCTCTTGTATAAAGGACCAACTCAATTTTGTACCACTATGACTTGATTTAAAAACATGAACATGGGAATTCCCAACTCATGAAAGAAGGATGCTTGATATTTATTGAATGTGCAAGTGTTCTCTTTACTCTCTCTTCGATGGATGATCTCCTCCATTGGCACTCCAAATCCTTTAAAAAGAAAACAATGATGTAATTCAGCCATATGGTACCCTCCTACCCTCACAATTCAAGGGCATTTCTTATCACACCAATTGGCCATGTATGTACCAATTTTTTCTTTCGGTGTAACATACAATAATTAAGAACAAACCTTTAGTGAAACTATGGAACTCTAGCATTCTTAAACAACATGCTAATTTTGGAAATTTTGCAAAAGAAACCAGGCTTTTGCCTCTTGGACCACAATGCTCTTACATCTAGACACTTAAGCATTGTGAATACTAGAAACTAAGGAAAGTAAGCATTGTCATCATTTATGTCGAGAAATGTTTATCTCTACCTCGTACAAAGATGCAAAAAGTGGAAACTAACTTGAATCCTTACCTCATTGGTACATGTTGTTTGGATTGTTGTACATGGGGAGAACAAGTTGTACATGCAACACCATTTTTCCACCTTACTTATGCAAATGACTCTCATAAAAGCTATTAAAGGAAGCTAAAATAAATTATCTGGGGCTCTTTGGATGAGTATATTATAGTGTAGCTTTTGTGAAAAGAGATTGCTTGGAAAGTTTCCTTGGTTATGTTATTTTTTTCTTTCAAATGTAAAGATTGGAGAATTTCTTTAAAGAAGGGCAGCAAGGAAAGAACATTGGAGAAACATCTCACCACTAGTGAATTTTTCTTTTTTACTTTCTCTCATAACAAAATCTCATTTTTTCAACTTATTTAACTTGTTCTTGTTATCATTATTAGTACATGTTTTGCTTATGTAAAATGTATTTATTCATAATAAATTCAAATTAATAGTGTTTAACAACTAATTTGTAAAAATGAGTTTTTTTTAGAAATTTCCTACATAGTCTTCTATTGTTTGAATGTGTGCACTAATAAAATGTTTTTATTCATAATAAATTCAAATTGATATTGTTTAACAACTAATTTGTAAAAGTGATTTTTTTTTAGAAATTTCCTACATAGTCTTCTATTGTTTGAATGTGTGCACTAATAAAATGTATTTATTCATAATGAATTCAAACTGATATTGTTTAACTAATTTGTAAAAATGTTTTTTTTAGAAATTTCCTACATAATCATTTATTCATAATAAATTCAAATTGATATTGTTTAACAACTAATTTGTAAAAATGAGTTTTTTTTTAAATTTCCTACATAGACTTCTATTGTTTGAATGTGTGCACTAGTTCAAGGATAAATTGATAATTCTTCAAACTCATGAATTAAGAGAGGAGAAACCTATTGGAATGGATAAATTAATCAATTCATGGAACTCATGAATTAGGAGAGGAGAAACCTATTTGAATTGTTTTGGGTAAGTATTTCCATTCATTTCTCCATAAATTGATCAATTCTTGGAACTCATGAATTAGATTCTCCATAAATTGATCAATTCTTGAAACTCATGAATTAAGAAAGGAGAAACCTACAGGAATTGTTTTGGGTAAGTACTTCCATTCATTTCTCCATCAATTTCTTCTTTCTCTTTTCTCCATTAACTTTATCTTTCTCTTATTACTGATAGTTTTGAAAAAAAACAAAAAACAAACCACCACTTACTTTCTCACTGTAAAAGACCTACCACTTTACAACTTTACATAGTCTTCTAAAAGACCTACCACTTTACAACTTTACATAGTCTTCTATTGTTTGAATGGGTGCAGTAGTTCAAGGATAAATTGATCAATTCTCCGAACTCATGAGTTAGGAGAGGAGAAACCTATTGGAATTGTTTTGGGTACGTATTTCCATTCATTTCTCCATCAATTTCTTCTTTCTCTTTTCTTCATTAACCACTTTACAACTTTACATAGTCTTCTATTATTTAAATGTGTGCACTAGTTCAAGGATAAATTGATCAATTCTCCAAACTCGTGAATTAGGAGAGGAGAAACCTATTGAAATTGTTTTGGGTACGTATTTCCATTCATTTGTCCATCAATTTCTTCTTTCTCTTTTCTCCATTAACTTCTTCTTTCTCTTCAGTTATTACTCGTCCTTTTGAAAAAAACAAACAAACCACCACATACTTTCTCACTGTAAAAGACCTACCACTTTACAACTTGATGAAGTTATTGAAACTAAATTTACTTGTGTTCATGGGCAAGGGGTCCCGGGTAAAGATCGGTGTTGATGCATATCGGGGCGAAGACGCAGTGAAGGTGAATATAATATACCACTTCGTATTTAAATAGGAATTCCATGTTCGATCGTGGAAATTGCCCACTTTTTAAAAACCTGGCTAAATACGCATTACATATATTCATGGTCAAGTACAGAATATATTTGCAATGGAAAACAGTGTGTATGTGTCCATTATAAACTGTATATATTGGGGACAATGATCTCGTCATACGTGGAAAGTGTCCACTTGTTAAACACTCGGCTAAATACGTTGCATATATTCATGGTCAAGTACACACTTCATAAATTTGCAATTGAAAACAGTGTGTATATATGTCCATAATAAGCTGTATATATTGGAGACAATGACATCGTCACAGTGTAAAGTGCACTCCATATGCATTGTGCTGATATGATTAACTATATTGGTCCTCTATTAAGCACTGCACTGTGTATGTATGTATGTATGGATTAAGTATATTGGTTATAGATTATTTCTTTTCATAGTGGGAAAATCTATCATAACTTAGTTTTTCATCAGTATTGAGGGCAACTATTATTAACTACGATTCCTGAATGTAGGTTGACTCGTCACTGTTATTCAAGGAAAATCATGTCACTTGGAATAATCAGCTGGTGGTCCATAAAGGGACAGACTTTCACTCCTGCCAAATACTTTGAGTTTTGAGCTGTTAACCTATTTCCTTATATATGAAGAAGACTATCTGGTAACTAAACAAAAGCAGTTTTAGGTCAAATCCTAGATTATTTTATACCAAACTTAAATATATTTGATGTCCAATAACAAAAAAGGTTATGGCTGTATAATATTCGTTCAATTATGAATTATAAGTGTGTTGTGAGTTAGTTAGATTGACTGCTTATTTTAGTTTGCTAACTCTGTCAATATTCATATCCAGTGACCTGTCATAATCAATGTTAATAAATTTATTATTTTTTATGACACTGGAAAAACTTATCATAACTCAGTTGTAAGCTAGTAATGCAGACAGTCATCATTGGTTGCTATTTCTGAATTCAAGTTGACTCGTCATCATTATTCAAGAAAAATCTGGTCAAATGGAATAACCCTAAGGGAATAGACTTTCACACCTGCCCTATATCTCTGGATCTCAGGCCGTTAACCTGTTTCCTTGTATCCAAAAAAACAAACTCTTAACTAAACAGAAGTTAACAAATTTACACCATGATTAATGATATTTCAGATATCATGATTAATGATATTTCAGACATCATATTTGTCCAGGTAAATGGTAAGTCCATCTACTTGGCTATCATGGAGCAATTGAAAAAGTGAAAGGTATACAGTTGTTCATGCACTACAAGAATATGCAAGCATCTAAAAATCAAAAGTTTGTTGCACTGGTCAACTGGTCGAGTATGTTGATGACAGATATATTATGAACACGAAAAATTCGGTGCAGCAATCTGCAGTCAACGGTGGTATAATAATAAGCACAGTTGAGGAGGTACAGATGAGAACATTAGCAAAAAGTCGGATGTAGTCCAGACGGACCCAGCAGCATTCGATTGCATTAGAGAAAACGAGAGGCATGCAATTGATTGAATCAACAAAGAAATCTCGTGGAAATTGTACCAGAGGTTTTATTATGACTGCAACACTGAAAGTGATGTCTGACCATCCTAAGGAAGAAGAACAAAATTATGGGCTTATCCACAACCAGCTGTGCAAATCCACAAATCAGTCACTCTAAGAGTCTTATATTTGTAGTATTCAATCATTAATTGACAGTGAGATTTTAATTGTTATGGTGAAGTAGAAATAAAATTTGAAAAACTATTATAGGTAAAAGTTTACTCAAGTTTAGTGGATTGGATTAGATTGAGTGGTTGAGAATTATGAATTACAAAGAGGAGGTTGTGAGTCAAGTTTTTGGTCGAATTTGTTGGACCTCATTAGATGTACCCACACAGTTAAATTAACAAAAATGCAACTGCTGATTTACCTCCTATACCATCCTCAAAATGAGTAAAAATATGTGTATTCCATCTTAAAAAAAAAAGATAAAAAATTTATCTAAGAAATCTTTTTACATCAAATTGACATATTTTGATCAAATAATATAATCTCTTGAGTTTTCTTATTTGGGATCTCTTATGAACATTATTTTCTTAAAAATTTCAAAGTTGTATGATTGAAAAAAAAATCACATTAACCTTGTTCTAAAATTGCATTTAGTTTCTAAACGAGGCAGGATCTAAAACCAAAATTTGGCTACTGCTTGGCCTAAGAAAGACCAACATCACGAATCATGGGAGTCTTTTTCAAATACCCACAAGATTTGAGAGTTAAGTGATCTTGCATGCAATAACATGTAATTGTGAAGAAAGTGCAATATTGGCCTCCCTTTTAGAGTTACATTTGTAGAGTCGAATGCATGTTGTGAACAATCTTTCAACTTTTTTACACAAATATGTTAATATAATTTTTTTTTTTTTTACTGGGGGATCGGCAACTCGTGCAACCACCCAGCCCGCAAGAATGGCGCACGAGTAAGTCCGGGTGAGAATCGAACATGAGACTTCATTTACAAATTTCCTTCCATTTACACAGCACTTGCCAATCCGTCTACACCCGTGCGGGCATGTTAATATAATTTTAATTAATTATAACATATCCATTTTTATAGATGTAAGGGTAATAGTTTACTTATTTTTATTAATTATAAAAAATATTTACGTAAATTAACTGTGCTCTTGGGCTTTGTTTCTTGATTCTAAGTTGACTTTCTAAATCATTAGCACTCTTTAGAAACTAGCTATGAATTGCCTAACCCACTGTTATGGATATAATGTTTTTTTTGACAAAAACTGAATTTTTTTTTTATATATAAAGGGTGCAACCGAGGTCGCAAAGTACAAAAGAGGGTGTTGGTATACGAGATCAGCTACAAAATTTCATCAAGAGCTTACTACAAAGTGTTTTCCACTTATTCTATTGTTGTAATCTAGCTTTATTAGATCTATCAAAACAAAACCATCGCCCGATAAGATTAATTTTCACCATTTTTACAAAATTGGGAAAGCCTTACTGCTCTACTTACAGACAATCTTCCTATGGACCTCGTTCTTCTTCTGGCAGTGGTTCCAAGGATACATTCAGGTCGGGCAGAACTGGGTCTTCTCTGCTCTCGGTCTCCTCATTCTGGCTTTGCTCTGTAGAATTGTGTGTTATGGCTTCATGTGTTGCTTCCATTCTTTCTCCTTGATGTCTGAGATAGTCGACCTCATCTTGTAGTTGGTTTATTAGGGTGCGGTGATTCTCCAGAGTGAAGTTTAGTGTGGAGCTATGGGAGTCCAATCACAGTGCCAATTGTTGTGTGGTGGGGAAGTTGTCTTCCACCAACTCGTCCTCCAACCTCTCATGACCTAGTCATTGATCCATTGTAGCAGACAGTCTTGCTATTTGAACCTTCTTAGGCTTGTTATTGGAACCTTCGTCTGCACTATCGTTGGTGCTACTAGCTTTTATGACTCGTCTATAGTTCATGTCTCTATAATTTCCTTTATTAGTGTTGCCTTTTGTTGTTCCTCCTCTATCTAAACTGACGATGATGCAACCAATAACTGACGATGATGCAACCAAGAACTGTATGGATCTTCCTCTATCTAAACATACAATTTTGTCGCTAAAGCATCCTCTGTTGCAGCCTTTGGATAGACCGGTGACTATGTTGATCCCTGGGTGGTCGTTGTTTGTTGCTTCCTTACCTGCTTCACCATGTCTGCTGGAGATTTTCTCTGAACTCAGACTACCTCTTCTCCTTAAATTCCCTTCCCATGACAAATACCACATTATCGGATTCTTCTTTAGCTGGCAGAGACAATGAATCGGGATCTGGCCATCCTGAATTCCTCTTGTGGCTAAGAATAGAGTTTGTGCATGCTTAGAGAAGGAATGATGCTCAAGTGAAGATGTAGCAGGTACTGCCAGCATCCGCATGTTATGGAGCATGGCTTCAATCCCTTCACAAGCCTTCTTCGCGAGCAAAATTAATATGGAGGTGAGGGAGCTGGAGACTAGGCGAGTGTGGAATGACGATTGCAATAGGTTTCCATGGAGTATGAACTCCTTTCAAACCAAGAGATCCATATGCGCGTACTGGAGCGTACTAGCTCCCACCAACCAGAGGATGCTCAAGTACACAAATCCCCTGAGATTGATGCTCGACTTACCTATAATACCTTTTCGTTGAATCGTCATGTGGGAGTGGCCGCCAGGTGGAGCGCAGGCCAAAGGGGGCTAAGGGATTGGGGGGAGGCAAGAAATAAAAGCCTTCCTAGGACTTCCATGTGACCTGGACCTCTTCCTATAGCTATATTAGATTGTTCGTCTTCTATCCCATTGTTTAAGCGTCAAATATGGTAAAAGGTAGAGTGCATGGTAGATAGCATATCTCTGATTCTTTCCATGAGCCTTTTCAGCTTTGTATTCTTCGAGGTTGTTCTTTTGATGAAGTACCAAATTATGTTCTAGGAGTCCCCTAGAATGATTAAATGGTTGAGTTGTTGTTCCTGGGCTAGTTGAGCTCCTTGGAAGAGTGCATAGGCCTCTGCTAGATTATTTGTGGTTATGACCAGATTCCACGAATAAGTTAGCAATATTTGTCCTCTAGGGATGAACATAACCCCTCCTGCACCTGCCTCCCCTGTTATGGAGACAATGTTATTTAACACTCTTAGGATGATTGTTCAACTTCCCACAAACTCTTTTCCTACCTCCATGTTGCTTCACCTTCCTCCTTCAATTCATAAGCTTCCTCAATGTGATTTAAATCTAAGTCTTTCAACTCATCTTCCTTATGTGACCTTTTGTCTTCCCTTAATACCTTGTTTTGTGATCCTGCATGCTCATTGTGTGCACCATGTATACTCATTGTGCTCACCATGAATGATCCTCGGTAACCTCTTATTGATGTCACTATCTCACATGCACTACTCCTTTCATTGTCATATTCTTTCTTCATTAGTAACACTTTTCTTCATTGTTGTTAAGTGAAGTGCTTTTAGATGTTACAGGTGCGTCTACATCAAGGATCCTTCTTTTCTTCTACATCACTCTTCATCTTCTAAAATATCCATTACTTGAATTTAAAAATCCAAGTTCCACCTTCCTCTAATATGTCCCTGCATGTTACTAAGTAATACTTGTACTTGGCACTTTATTTGTTAGTCACTTTCTCATCTAAAACTTTATCTATTTTTGTAGGCTTCTTCATTAGTAGTTGGTTCCTCCAATATTCCTTTGTTCTTTCTTCTTCCATTGTTTCATCTTTTGCAATGAGATCCTCTTCTCTACACTCATGCAAATCTACATTTATGAATATGGTTGATATATCAAACTATTCTAGCAACTCAACCTTATATGCAATGTTACCAAATTCCTCCCTTATTCTTTGAACAAAGTCTGGTCTCTTTAACATTCAACTTTGTGTAAGTGTTTTTTGGATAGTAATCCTTTCTCAAATGCATCATGAACATATATCTAAATTCAAATGATTTATACCCTCATCACACATCAGCACCGTTACCTTTATATGACACATGTTTCTTCTTCAATATGTCATAGACCTACACATATGCCTACGCCAACTATTATGCAAATGTGTCTGCATCACCACTCCTTTTCATATCTATCAACAAGTCAATCAAGTCTACAAATACTCTTGGATTTCTCCCACATACGAACTTTAATGGAAAAAATTGTGTCATCTTGTTCACAAATTTGTTATATACAAAGTCTACCTATGCCAAAACCTAATTTCACTATTTTAGCTTATCTTTAGAAAAGCATTTCATAATATTTTCAAGATTTTAATTCACTACCTAAGTCTATCCATTTGGATCAAGATGATATGTTGACCTATCTTGCACTATTTTTCGTCATCTCTCAACAAAATATTTGAGTTCCTCATTCCTCTAAGGTTCCACTACATAAAGAAACATCCAAAAACTTTAGTATCTTCAATGAATTGAACCCTCGAGAGCATACATAACTCACCTTCCACAAGGAAAATCCCAAGTTGAAAATTCTCTAGGACAACCTTTTGAAGTGCCCATGTCTCTATTTAAAGTGCCTTGTATACTCCTAAATAACGACTCAGAAACTAAGTGAAAACCCCACTGTATATTTGGAATTGTTAACCCAAGAAGAGCCTCCTCATCCTATCTCAATCTAGTGAAAATCATGGACTCTGATGAAGATGGGTTGCTTCCATTAAATAATCCAAAGATCATGAAGTAAGTTATTTCCCACATTTATATGATATTGAAAACTAACTTATTATTCAGATGTTTAATATGTTTGAAATTTCATATCATATGTTAAGAATTAAGTTAATTCTATTCTTAAAAAAAAATATTATGATTTATCATTTTTCTATTATCTTGTAAGTAAATTTGTAGAGAGTATGTGATCAATTAACATCAAATGTATTGGGTTCATCTTCCAATATTCCACCTTCTCCTAATCCCGTTGAAAGGTCCCAAGTTAATTTATTTCTTCCTTTTTAAACCATGTAATAAATTTGTTATTTCTTTCATATAATTAAGATGCACATGCAATGCCTATATATTTATGGTTGTCTCCTAGTTAAATCAAAAGGTATGTCTATATATTTATGGTTGTCTCCTAGTTAAATCAAAATGTGTGTTTATTATTTGGTATTAATCAAAATCATTTGGTAGTGTTAAGAGTTATAATGTGAAAAAATTATAATGACACAATGAATACTCTTCATTTACCATAAGGCTATGCAAAAGTGAAGGCCATTTGTGTAGATGATAAAATATTCACACTAATCAAATTCAATGATCACAAATTCCTTGGATAGGTAGTGAACATGTTCATTTCTTAGTCTACGAATATGACATTGACAACACATGACCTTTTTAATATAAAAAGAATATTTAAGAATGTAAAGTAATAATATTTTTTTATTATTTTATATTTTCAATAATTTTTTAATGTCTATAATCACTATATTTCATTACAGAATTAACACGTCATGAAATAATTATGTAACATATTTTTAATGAGTGCATGCATGGATGATTAATACCATAATTATTTATTATCATTATTAAGGTGACAAAGATTATGAAGAAGATTAAAACAAATAGAATAATACTAAATAACATATTATTGTATTATTTTGTAAACATATTTTTTACTCATCTATAGAATAATAATAATGGCATGGATGTTACTATAGATGGGTTACTCATCTATAGGTTTATTATAGATATAATAATTGTTGCAAATAAAACATATAATTTATTATTTTTAATTAAAATTTAAAATAAAATAAAAATAAAAATTTTGAAATAGTTTTAATAATTATTATAAAAAAAATAAAAATTATTGATCACTTCTAATTAAAATCCAAAATAAAGAAATATAATTTTGAATTAGTTTTATGACTACTTGATATAACGTTGGAATCTAATCCTATAAATTATAATAGCGTACGTTAAAATTGTGAAATAAAAGTATACTTATAACATGAAAAAAAATAATAACAATTAATTAGTTGGCTAAAAAATAAGTTTATATAATTAATTGATGAAAAATATATGTTTATGTATTTGTTTTTCATACATGTATTTCTACCAAAAACTTATTCATGAAAAATCTTTTAATTGGTTTAAAAAACTTTGGATTGGTTAAAACAAAATTTTGTAGCAATTCTATAGCTTAACGAAAAAAGTTCCATGACATTTAATTGTAAAATTTTAATTATACATCTTAGTTTTCGTGTAAAAACAATGCAAAAATTGAAAACCTATTACTAAGACTTCCTAGCCCAAAGGGCAGGGACTAATAACTCATAATTATCACCAAAAACATGTTCATGAAACATGTTTTTTCCAATAATCAATTATTAAAAAAAAAAAATTATTAACCAATCATAAATATTCATTATAAATATAACTCATTTGTTTAATAATATTTAAAATTATAAAATTATAAAATTACAAAATATTAATTTTTTAAAATTCAAAAAAATATTACTCAACATTAATTTAACCCTAACGTTCAGTGATATCCTCCCGAGGTTGATTTTGAATTCATGCTAATGAATATGAAGATAAATGAATTTTAAAAGGTGCATTGGATCCTACTTCTATAAAGAGAAGACATACTCAAATTGTTTTGGTTATGTTGTTTTCTTTTCTATTTATTTAATGTTTTACTTTACTTTAGCAATAACATCATTTATGCCTTTTTGATTTAGCAATAACATCATTTATGCCTTTTTGATGTTTCTAGGTTACTTTTCTACATTCAGAACATTGATATGACTCATCAATTTAATTTTTTATTTGAATTCATTTTTATATCATTATTGTCTAGCCAATTTCTAAACTTTTTTTTGCTGTTTTCTTTTCTATTTATTTAAAGTTTTACTTAATTTAGCAATAACATCATTTATTCCTTTTTGGGGGTGTTAGAGCGGTTTCTAGGTTACTTTTCTACATTCAAAACATTGTTATGAGTCATCAATTTATTTATTTTTATTTGAATTAGATATATTTTAATTCATTCTTATAGCATTATTGTCTAGCCAATTTCTAAAAGGGTATATTGGTGTATCCCATATTTACTTTGTTTGATTAGAATTCGAATAGTGGCTCCAAAATTAACTTGGTATTGTGGTTATTGATAAATTTCAACCTCATCATTATCAACGATTAAGAAATACATGGTTTAAGCATATGAAAACCAATTTCCATGAGAATTTATTTTTATATAAATATATATTATTGAATTTTGAGAATTTCTTTATATATGATTATATATTATTGAATTTTGTAATGATTACATTTTTTGATATTTATATATGTGTAGTTAAGTTGTCTAGCCTATGTGTAATATATGTAGTTTATAATTTCTACATAATGTATCTTTGAAAACAATGTATAAATGTAAATATTTTAATTTTAGTCGTTGTCTATGATTTTGTAATGATCCCTTTGTTATGATAATAAACAACGATGTACAAGGTAAATATTTTTTGTTTGTGTTAGGAAAAATTAATATGATCACAATATAATTAATTAGCATTGCTATCAACACATCATTCAAATTAGTGATCACACGAAATCAAGCATTAACATAATTGATAGCAACACAAAGTCAATGCATTAACATAATTAGTAACGATACATAATCAACACGTCATCACTTTCGACAACAACACATAATCAAAAAGTATCATAAATAGCAACACAAGATCAATTGAAGAAAATATAAATAATGATCAACCAGAAACTGAATAATTAAAATAACTACCCGCCTAACCTACCCTGCAAGGTTAGGACCTCCAGGACACATAAGCAACACTTAAGCCCAGGATTCCTTTGATTGATTTTGACCACTTAAGGTCTCAAGGATGGCGACTGTTATGAGGAACAAGGACGTGTCTAATTCCCACTAATCCAATCAAGATGAACATAAAATAGATCAATGAATCAATCTTAATCATCAATTAATCATGGCACAAGAGTAATCATTGAATTTGTTTTCATGGTGCAAGAGTAGGCTAATTACTGTATCATTCATGCATCAACATTATTACATGGCGCTAGAGTAATCCAATTTCTAAGTCAATCATACATCAACATTAATTAAAAGCACAAGAGAATCTAATTATGTTATCAACCATACATCGACATTATTTAATGGTGTGAGATTAATCTAGTTAAAATTAAAGGAGAGAACAATCTCTTTTACACAATATACGAGAACTTCCAGGCTAATTAAAAATCCATGTTTAAGTTTAAAGGAAGGACCCCAAATCTCCTTCTAACAATACATGAATACTTCAGGCTACATCAATGTTCTTATACAAGATTCGATAGGTTTTCATCTCCCTCTAAGTAGTAGGTAGATCAGTCCTATCAATTATTAAGGTAAGGACTCCAAGTTGACTCGTGAAACCAATAAGGAACCCAAGGAAGACCCCACTATAACATAGAAATTTCTATGCTATCCTTAACTTTCCTTAAGAATTAAGGAGAAGTCAGTCGAAGGCACTATCAAAAAGGATCTAAGCTAACTCACAGGTCAAAAAGGAACTATCACATCAGTGAAAATGAGCCTTATAATGGATTGACATTGATAATCACATCAAAAGTGAAGGTTTCCTTGTGTATCCATCTAAAATCAAGATCGACGTAATATGTATCGTAAATAGTCTTGATTGATACGATTAAGGTAAGGGACAAACAAAATAGTGATAGGGAGTAATAATCTGAGGCTTGGTTCCTAGATTTAAACAGAGGAAGTCTTGCTTGAGAAAAGGGGGCAACCAACTAACAACTAGATCATACTCACACAAGTTGGCAGTCAAGACAAACACAATTCTTCAAAGCCTAGTACAACAAAAGCTTCAAGAACTCAACGACATTGTCACACATTGAACTCGTGGAAAAAGAAGACACTAAATCCGATCACAATGAAGAAGGTAACAGGAAACAGTAACATGAAGTTGGGCACCAAGATACTACTCCAAGGATGTTCATTCATGGTAAACAAAACAATAGTCCACGCACCTAAATCCTATACCACACATGACAATAATTCAGACTATTGTTTAAGCCTGGGACAACAAGGGATGAGTTCAGATCCTCCCTGTATAATGAAAGGAGAAATCATAATGCAACATCTCAACCCAAGTAAAAGATAACTCTCAACAGTGTTAACGCAACATCAACACAACATCTCAACAATTCTAATTAAGTGTTAAAGTGGGCGTAATGATATCCCGTCAAACGTGGAACAAGCCCTAATAAATGTAGAAGGGGTGTTTGTGTGCTAACCAGGCATCACAATCCAAAATAAGCATCAGAAAAAAAAACAAGAGAGGAAATCTTGTTGGAACTAACAAAGTGTCGTTCAAGTAAGAAGGGGATTCGGTGATAAATCCACTCCATCCATATTATTGTAATATGCAACCCATTAAATGGAGGTGTGACAACCTAACAGGTTAAGACTCCCGCAAAATTCAGATAATACCAAGGTTAACATCGTGCGCGAGGGCCAATACCTCTGTTACTACAGCA
>ML862034.1:8679-23788 GCA_009831015.1 Picea engelmannii
GCAAGGTGCTCCTCCTTTGTGGGAACCCATCGTACCCGTCGCTCCACGCCCGCTCTTTAGCTTGCAACATCACCTCCGCCGTAACTTCACTTGAGGTGAAGGATTTTGAAAGGAAATCAGCCATGATTCAGCGAAGCGAATGCTGGTAGTACATGCTGCATCAACGCTTGAACGACACTCAAATTTTGAGTTTGCATGGCATACATGCATCCAACACATAACTAGAAGAGGTAAATTGGAAGGCCAAATCTCGATTCATTGTTACATCCAGCCACAATGGACCTCGACAGTTTGGAATTTCATATGGGAAGGGAAGTTTAAGCGCAGAAGCAATTTGGGAATTCACCATTGCTCCAGCACCAGAGGGACATCAAATGATGAAATTATGAGCAACGACCTCACAGGGAGCATCATAGAGAAAGACAATATCAGAGACTGTGGTAGGGGTAGCACCAGAGGTAGCTTGGTAAGCGGAAACAACGACAGACATATCACTATTCGAGGAAGCTCCAACAACAGTGAAGACAGAGGAAGCTCTGACAGAGATAGCACCATATGTAGCCACAACCGAGGCAAAACTAAATACAACAACATCAACTTCAGCGCCAACCATGACCGAGCCAAAGGAAACACCAATAATTGGAGTGGGGTCATCATAGTCAATCTAGTTGCAAAAATGGCTTAGCGTCCAACTCGTAAACGACCGGAGGATGAACTGGTGGAAGAGGCTTCTCCACCACCCAACAACTGACACTTTGCCTGGATTCTCATAGCTCCACACTCACCTTCACTCTGCACACACTAGCTCAACATCACACCTTAATAAACCAGTTACAAGATGAAGTTGAATTCCTCAGACGCCAAGAGGAGAGCATGGAAGAAAAGCTGGAAGCCAGGCCATCCAACTCTCCAACGCAAAGCCAAAATGAAGAAACATGAAGCAAGGCAAACCCAACACTTCCTGATCTGAACGTAGCGCTGGAGCCCCCACTAGAGGAAGACTGAGCTTAAGAAGATTAGTGAAGAACTCCACAATTTTGTAAAACTGACATAAATAAGTCTTTCGGAAAGATAGTTTTAGGATAGAATTGAAAAGCTTAGATATCAGTGAAGTAGGATCAATGCTAGACTCATTTTTGTAAGCTTTTTGTGGAAACTTTGTTGCTGGTATTCTCTACCAGCTTTCTCTTTTGTACTATGTGACCTCGATCGTGCCTTTTTTTATATATAAAATTTCAGTTTTTTAAAAGAAAATAAAATTATATGCATGCAATTAATTAAATTATGATTTAACCCCGAACTTGAAGTTGAAAGAAGGTGCTATAGATTCTTAAAATTTACGTTTAATTCTCCCAATACGAATCAGTTTGAAATCACTGCTATGCTTTAATTTCAAGAAGTACTAAAAATTTCAAGTTTTATTCTTCCCCCGTAAAATATTTTTCTGTTATCTTGAGTTCAATTTAAACTTACTTTCTTATTCTGAGAAAACACTGTCAGTCATCTTAAGGAAATTTATTTTTCAGTTTTCATTAATACTGGTAATACTTTTATCCATCTTCTTTCTAAATTATCAATTTTAATTTTGCAAAATTGCAAGAAAGTTTTCTTTTTATTCAATTTATTGTTACATGTATAATGAGGAGAATAGGAAAACCCAAGCCATTAAGAGTCCTTGAACCAAAGCTTAAACCAACACCGAAAGAAGAGGAGGAAGAAAAAATAGTGAAGAACATAATCCCAATTCCTATTTTTATATAGATACGACCTATGAGACTAGGCAGATAGGGGCATGGAGTTGGGAAGCAATCAATGAGTTCTTGGAAGCTAGAAATTTTGAAGAAGAAACACAAGATGATGTATCAATGAGTTCTTGGAAGCTAGAAATTTTGAAGAAGAAACACAAGATGATGTTGAAGATTATGATGATATGATAAGGTCAAGTATCCATAAGATAACAGCCATGCCAACCATCCTTTCATATTATGATATGGTACGTTGGCTCATAGCCCATACAAATGTTAAGACATCTACCATTGCTCATGATGCAAGATTGGTAGTAGGTTCATTTAGGCCTGAGAACTTAGACAGGATGTATAAGCTTGCTACTCCTAAAGTGTCATTGATTAAGGTTTTCATAGTAGAGTTTGAACATAATGTTATTAAAAAAGAAGAATTAGAATTAGCAGAGTTAAACAGAGATGGGTGCTATGACCCTAACTCATTCAAGGTCAAGGGAAGCAAACTATACCCTATCACAATGTTTAAAGAATGACATGCCATGTTTAAAGAATGACATGCCATGGATATCAAAATGTTGTGTAGGATATTTGGAGAAAATAATCCCCAACATTTCAAATTGGAGTGGGTCCCATTATTTCATAATACCATTGAAAAGGAAATAGATTTAATTGGGCTCATATTTTACTTCAAATTGGAGTGGGTCCCATTATTTCATAATACCATTGAAAAGGAAATAGATTTAATTGGGCTCATATTTTATTTGCAAATTTTTCATTGTAAGCTAGGAAATCTTTGTAAGTTCCTCCAAGATTTAAGAATAGATTTCATATGTTTTCCTATTTAATAATTAATGTTGTGATTACTGTTTCACCATTTCCCTTGATGAAGTGGAAATATATATTTAATGAAGACCCCATTCATATTTACTATTCCATAAAAATGGAATAGTAAATATAAGATTCATTTTTATGATATTTGTGATTATTTAGTGATACCTTTGTATGAGTTACTATTTGGAAACCACCTCCAAGAATTAGTTCAGAAATAAGACAAGCTCTGCAAGGAATTGAATATTGGTTTCTAGATAATCACTTCACTTATCTCAAAATCTTTGGTTATGAATCAAGTCCTCATTTGTTGCTTACATATATACCTGAAAGGCTAGATTTGAAATAAATAGCCAATCAGACAACAGTCATTGGTATAACCAAGTCATTGAGAAAGAACTCTAAGAGGATTTGGCCTACTTTTCCCATTAATGTTGATATTTATTCTTTATTGGATTGACAACATGCTAATGTTGAATCTTACAGCTTAGAAGATGTTTGGATTTATAGTATTTATTTTTATAGATATGATCTAGATGATGTTGTCAATGACCACTTGAAATTTGTGATGTACACTAAGGATTATATACATAAAGATGCTCGTTTTGACATCATTTTCAAGAGGGATAATCATTATAATGATGTTTTTGTTAAAACTTTTTGTACATTGGGTTCAGAGGAAAAGATAAAATTTGAGACTTTTCAGAAGGAACAAAGTCAACCCTTCCTAGACAAGATATGTAAAATTAGTGGGAGAAGTGCTGAAGATATATTGTCAAATGGAACAACTAGAGCAACTGTCACAAAGAAAAACATCGAAGGTACAGATGCACAACAACATGAAAAGAACAGTCAACAAGACTCATCAATATCAAAACAGAGTGAACCTACTTTTTCTATGAATACTCATCATGACAATCCTCGTTCTAATGGCACATTATAGAAAACACCAAGGAAATACTTACATAAATAAAAGTCTATTGATTCCACAACAAATGATACTCAATTGGAAGCAAATCCAAGTAGTAAAAAAAAATCCTAATACAAGTTCAATTGATAAAGTCACTTTTGATAACCCTATAAAGTTAGATGAAGAAACCACATATTTTTCTAAATCTAAAACACACAAGGAGCTTGAAAATCTCAAATACTACTATAATCATTCTCTTAGCTATCAGAACTGGTAGTGTCACTCCTTCATTGATTACAGTAGATCAATTAGAGCCTATAGAAGAATCTGTTATACCATTGGGAGATTATTCCTTTTCTGAAGAGAGCAATATTAAAAACAAGATAAAAGAAAAGGAAGAAAAAAACATTAAATGAATTGTCACTATAGCATGATATGATATTGCAACCAACAAGAAAAATTGAAGAAGTAGCACAAGAGGAAGCATTAGCTCATGGAGATTTTACAACTTCAAACTTATAGTTAGTCAATGAATTGGTTAATGAATTAAAAATACAACGAATTAGACTGAATCTGTTATACCATTGGGAGATTATTCCTTTTCTGAAGAGAGCAAAATTAAAAACAAGATAAAAGAAAAGGAAGAAAAAAACATTAAATGAATTGTCACTATAGCATGATATGATATTGCAACCAACAAGAAAAATTGAAGAAGTAGCACAAGATGAAGCATTAGCTCATGGAGATTTTACAACTTCAAACTTATAGTTAGTCAATGAATTGGTTAATGAATTAAAAATACAACGAATTAGACTGATTGAAATGGAAATAGATTTGATTGAATAGAAATCCAATCTCAAAAAGAGAATTGCAAAGACAAGCTTCAAAACTCAATGAAGAGTTTAACCTATTGATGATAGAAACTGAAAAGAATTATAAAAATGAAATTACAGAATTATGGAAACAGTCTAAAAATCATCTATCTGGAGATGAGAAGAAGAATAGTGAACATCTTGATAATCTGCAACAACTACATGAACAAGAAATGGAGATAAGGAAACAGGAAAGTGAAACAAATATTCAAACCATCTCCATTGCATTATAGTAGAAGATTCCTTCTCTTCAAAAACAACTGGAACAAGCAGAACTTAGTGGAAATGATACAAAATTTTTCAAGGAGAAAGCAATAATAATCAATGATCAATTGAAGTAAGCATAATTGAAAATTTTCAAATAGGTGAGAAAAATCTACAATTTTTCCATAATTTGCTCACATGCATAGACAGCGTGGATACTCAAATCGATGATAATGGATCATCTTAGGAATTTTTTGACAAAATAATTATTTGGTAGAAAAAGAAAAATCCAAAAAATATTGTTGAAATTTCAAAGAAAGAACAGACAAAAATCCAATTATCTTTGGATCATTGGGCATTAGACTATTCTAAGGTTAAAGAATGGATTAAAGAATCAAATCAATGATGTGATAAGGTATGGGATGAGGCATTAGACATAATAGATGACTATGATATGACCTACGATGGATCGATAAGACACACTTTACCTGTTAAGAAAATCGTGACATGAGCATTCCTACTACCATTTTAATTAAGAATTTGCAGTTTGCATTTGTTTGAGCAGATTTATTGTATTTCATGGATGCATCTTTCTATACTATTATAAAAGATGATTAAAATTATTTATTCATGTGTTTTTTTGTGATTCATTACGATAGACCATTTTATGTTTTAATGAATCAAATATCAAATATGAGGAAAGGAAATCTTACTTTTTCAAATAATTGTTTATTGAAAAAAGTAACTATATAAGTTTTATGAGCTTTATGTCATTGAGTAAAATGAATTTATTCTTTTATTCAATGATAAATATTTTGTATGTTTAGTATTGTTCTCATTAGGGTATAGTTATTTAAATACAATAATAGTTAGATATATATCTTAGATTATCATAGCTTAGTTCTTAGTTTATATTAGATTCATTTCATTTTAATTGGATAGGATTTTAAGTCAATTTCAAAATCAATTTGGTGGCAACTGAGTCCACATACTGGTGGACATTACCAAACCAAATGACTATCGGCCTAGATCAAGTGATGATCCCCTGTTGTAGGATGACTTTTTCCTCCTATCAATAGGACCGTGAACCCCACATTAAACACTTTCTTGACATAACATAGATATAATTATATGAGAGATTCAAGAATGTACATAGTGCACTTAACTTGTCCAAAGATATTTTGAGAAATGCAAGCCTTGGTATGTTCGAATAAACACAATGCATAACACATGTTGTTGTCTATACCACATTGAGTATGGCTATATATATATATATCATAGTACCCTTGTGCATCAATGCTTAGTTATATTGTTGTTGTCATCATCTAGAGACTTTATTCATAACATATTATATACAAGGCCATAGGGTCGTACATTATATCAAAAAGATTTCTTAGATGAGACATTCCCTAGGTGCGGTAGAATGGAATTACTGAGAAAGTGCATCCCTATGAGCGATGAGTATGAATTGGGGACAAAGGAGGTTGACTTGCAAAGCTTTAAATATTGCATGCATGATATTGATGGAGGGCATGAAAGAAAAAATATATAGTTGGTGACTTTCTAGGTACGAGTATGTGACTTCATCAAGGACTTCTTCAAAAAGAACCAACAATATGTTCAAAATGTCCATGTGGCTCGATGGTAGGATGAGCATCTTAGAATATGCAGAGATACATTTCCCATTGGTACTATCTTATCAATGGTTAATTTTTCCAAGAAATACACCCTTCAATCACAAAATGGGATTCAAAGTCAATATTATCACTCAGAGAAGGTCAACATACTGGTCCATATCACATACAGACATGGACCAAATAGTAATGAAGAAAATAAATTTATATTGAAGGAGAATCACTTCTACATAAGTGACGATTGGTGCCATGACTTAGCTTACATACAACATTTCTTTCATTTTTTTTACAATCACCTAGAGGAGAAGAACATACAGATGGATCAACATTAGATTTGGTCAGATGGTTGTGCAGGCCAGTTGAAAAATGCCCATCTATTTTAATGGTTGTGTATGTTTCAAAAAAAACACAAGGTACCACATATTTGGAACTATTTCAAGACTGAGAACGATAAAGGGGACATGATGGAGTAGGTACATGCATCAAAACATCATTACACATGCAATAAGTGAAGTTTACAACCGGTCTCTCA
This sequence comes from Picea engelmannii, assembly GCA_009831015.1. Classification (NCBI taxonomy): domain Eukaryota; kingdom Viridiplantae; phylum Streptophyta; class Pinopsida; order Pinales; family Pinaceae; genus Picea; species Picea engelmannii. The sequence goes on from ML862034.1 coordinate 15,402, forward strand.
TTCGATATGAAAAATACATTGTTGAATGGTGTTCTTCACTAATGATAGAGGGAACAAGAAGGCGAGAAGACCGATCAAATGGGAAAGGAAATGCACATATTTTTGGGAGGCAGTCGATGTACATTTATCACAATAATATGAATGAAAAATAATCTAGGGAACTCTTGGATTCCATTCAGTTCGAACATTAGAAAATGAAATAGTTGAAATATGGATGAGAAAACTCTATTCCTTCTGTGTTCCATATAGTAGTAATGAATGAGATGATTGTGAATCCATAGAATGGGTTAATACATGGGATCATGTATCACTCCCCATTGGTCATCACATAACTATGGCATTATCCTATTTGGAGGAGGAAAAATCAAATATTTTAGTAGATTATGATCACGTCTCATGAGATCTCGTACAACAAGGTTCAATGCATATTCTATTAATTTTGAATAACTAGCATGAATGTTGCATGCTTTGTTCATTTAGTGGACTCACGCGTTGGAACTCCATTTGTTGTAGGGAACATATATGCAGTGGTTTCCCAAAAAGGTAATGAATGGGGAACTAACTATTTGCTGGCATGTTGCTTAGAGGGAAATCAATCCCTCATGTCCTTAGTAACATAATCCGAAGGAATTCAATTTCCGATTGGGTCGATGGTTATTAAAGGAGAATATCTGACATAGGATTAAATAACACAAAAGAAAGGTGGTTTTGTATTTCAATATTATAGAACAGGTGAAGCTATATACCACTTTACAAGCCTAGTTGTTGGTACAAACCTCCAACTAAAAAAAATGCCAAGGAATAACTCATCAAATCTACAACACTTCTTGCGTTAATCTAAGAACAAGAAGTCAATGAAGACCATTAGTATTAGAAGTGATCCTGATGGTCTACTTGAATGACCATAGGTATGTATATAGACGTGGTATGTTGTTATTTTTTGTTCTATTTTGAGATATGTGTGTTGTTTTTGTTTGTTTGTTCAATTTTCAATTAATTTATAAACAACTTCTAAATGTGTCCTTTGGGTCACTCATGTTATCCAAAAAATCATAGGCACATGAAGGCCCATCAATAAGAACGATGATGTTTTTGAACACCACCCAATGTTTCTTGAAAATTTGGGCTTGGAATGGCATCGATACAAGCTAGGTCTAGGAATGGGGCAAGTTAAGACATAGTTTTGACAAGACAATTGATCAAGTACATGTGTGTGAGGTGTTCTAATGCATTTAATGTCAATAAGAGAGTCTAAAAGAGTGAGAATGAGATCCAAAACACTAGCTATCAAGGAGAAAGAGTTATTGAATAAAACATGTAAATAGAAACAATGTACTCCAACATGCACGAATTTTGTAACAACAACAAGTAAATGATATTAATTTAATGAAATGCAATGGAACTTGTGTGTTAAATGCTAAGTAAAAGGACAATAAAACATAGAGCATTGATTGCTGCAAAAAAAGTTTTAATAAAGACAATGATACTTCAACAATGATAGTTTTATAATAGTAGTAAGGAAACTTGCTCCAATTCAACAATGTAACCATGGAAATTATGCCCAATACCAAGTATAATGAAATTAAGATGTTAGAAAATGATTAAATACTTGATTTATTATGAAAGCAGGTTAATTGGATGCAATTTTCTCAATCTCCAATGGTTGTAGAAACATTTATAACAACAACAAATAAATGATGAAGTATGCAAAGTGTTGACTTGGAAAAAGGCCAAAAATGCATTGAAGTATCTAAAATTGCAAGTCACTTTGAAGGATGATGCAAAGAACTAGGTGTTATACCACATGTGAGCGTGAATACTAGTCTATTCTTATCCTTTTGGGAAAATGGAGTCAAACAATAAAAATGGATGAGAGTTAGATGGCCAAAAAGACTTGGAAGTTGGAAACCTAGGGCTATACCCTTATAGGCCTAGGATAAACTTCAAGAAAACTAACCCTCTCTAAAACCCTAATGGATGTGAAGAATGCCAATGTGGTGAAACATACCATAATGTTGTTGGAAAAATGGTGGTTTTGTTGTTTTTATAACACAAACCACCAAGAAAATTCTGCATACATAAATCAATCGAATTTTACATGCCCATGTTTTCCAAGTGATGTGGAATTCAATGCACACATCCCTTGATCCTATGAATTTGATACACTAGACAACTTATCATATTATACTCCATCACCATAGAAGATACCGTGCTTACACCTTTTTTCTATGCCCATGATACCATATAAGATACCAATGCTATCCTATAATATCTAAAAGAATATACAAAGGTTCATCCTATTTTCATCCCAAGACTAGAAATATTTAAGCATTGTAGAGGGAAAAATGTTTATGCAAAACATAATAATGGTGCACCTGTTCCTAGTTGAAGGCCAAAGATACCATACAAATGTTTGAGGTGGTTGTTCGAGGACTACTTCTTGAAGCTTGATCCTCAAAATATTCAAATATGGCCTAAGTAATGTAATTACACCAAGATTCAAAACCATACCATGAAAGATCCACACCAAAGGGTCCCCATTGGCATCTTCACTAGCATCACAAAGTGTAGTTGGGTTTCTAAGCACTCCACATCAAGCACTCCAAGTGTACTAGGGTTTCCAAATTCCACAAAACCTTATCAAGATCAAGTGATTCGTTACTCTAATGTTTCTCCAAATATCTAGAAAATTTCTTGAAGAACTCTAGCATTGAAGACAACGAGAGAAAATGCAAATGATTTACAAGAATATAAAATCTTGAAGTATTCTCATTTTTTTATGGTTAATGGAAATTTTCTTCAATGTTGTTAGTATTATTATAAAATTAGGTCAAATGCGCATCCCTCTCATCCTATGTTGCTCAGTTTTGAAAAAGGGCATTAACTCCCTCTTGTCATCAGTCCACTCATCCTACCACCATATTGGTGTGTGCACCACTTTATGTGTCACTTAGTGAAAGCTTAGCAAAAAATATTAGAAACCTTGTCTCTCTGATTCCCCACTTGATTTCATGTGTTACGAGCATTTTACATTCTTGTTAATATGGGAAATGGAACCTTTGCTAGCATCCCAACTGTCCAACTTACTTTTTTGAACAATAATTGGATCTGGAATTTATGCCCCGGGACCAAATTGTCAATATATGCCTAAATGGCTTGAGGTCGAGGTGAGTTGAAACTCGCCATAAAACACTAATGTGGACTTGGATGGATGAACCATCAATTTCATTGGACTTGAGGCATCAAATTACAACTAGGGGTACCCCTCCCCTATGATTTCGTTGCCCAAAAAACAATTTTTTCTAGGATCTCCGAAACTAGGGTTTTGCTTAGTAAGGGACAATGCAATTTCTTAAATAAATGTCGATTTTGAAAAAAAATGTTTCGAGTGATTATGGGTAGAGTGGTCATGTGGGCCTTGGAAAAACACACTTGCGAGATATTAGAGAAATCAATTATTCCACTTGATATGGATTTTATGTCCCTAGACCAAATTGGTAAATCGCCACAAAAATCTAACTAGGCCTTGGATGGATGAACCATCAATTGCATTGGAGTCGGGGCACCAAATTATAGCTATGATCACCTCTCCCATTTGATTCAGTTGCTCGAAATAAAATTTGTTAGAGGATCTTCGAAACTAGGGTTTTGCTTAGTAAGGGACAACACAATTTATGAACTAGGGGTCAATTTTGAAGAACATTGTTTCGGGTAGCTGTGGGTAGCGTGGTCATGTGGGAATTCGCCAAAAACACTTATGGGAGATTACGTAACTCAATTATTTCGATTAGTTTGGATTTTATTCCCTTGGACCAAATTGTCAATATGTCCCTAAATGGCTTCAGGTGGCGAGTTGCAAATCCCCATAAAACTCTAAACATGCCTTTGATGGATGAACCGTTAGTTGTTTTGGACTTAGGGAACCATATTAAAACTAGGGGAATCCCTTCCCTGTGATTCTGTTCTATGGAAAATAGTTTGTTTGAGGATCTTTGAAATGAGGGTTTTGCTTAGAAAGGGACAATGCAATTTCTGAACTAGGGGTCAATTTTGAAAAACATTATTTCGAGTGATTATGGGTAGTGTGGTTACGTGGGACTTGGAAAACACACTTGAGGTAGCTTACACAACTCAATTATTCCACTCTGATTGGATTTTTTTCCCCCAAACCAAATTGTCAATGTGTCCCTGAATGGATTTAGGAGGCAAGTTGAAAATTGCGTTAAAAATTTAACTGGGCCTCATATGGATGAATCATTAGTTATGTTGGACTCTTGACACCAAATTACAACTAGGTCCACCCCTCCCCTACATTTTTTTTCCCCAAAAAATGGTTTGTTCGAGGATCTCTAAAACTAGGATTTTTCTCAGTAAGGAACTTTGCAATTTTTGAACTAGGGATTGATTTTGAAGAACACTGTGTGGATTATTGTAGCTAGAGTATTCACATGAGACTTAGCCAAAAAAAAATGTGGGAGCTTAAAAAAATCAATTATTATTCTCGGATTGAATTTTATGCCCCCAAACCAAATTGTCAATGTGTTCTTGAATGACTTTAGGAGGTGAGTTTCATCTCGCCATAAAACTCTAATTGGGCCTTCGATGGACAAACCATTAGTTGCGTTGAAATATTGACACTGGGTTACAGCTAGGGGCATCTATCCCCTACAATTTTGTTTCCCGAAAAATGGTTTGTTTGAGGATCTCCAAAACTAGGGTTTTTCTCAGTAACGCACAATGCAATTTCTATGCTAGGGGTCGATTTTGAGGAACACTATGTTGGGAGATTGTGGGTAGCGTGGTAACATGGGACTTGGCCTAACAAACTTGTGAGAGCTTATGAAAATCAATTATGCTACTCATGTTGTCTTTTATTCGTCAGACCAAATTGTCAATGTGTCCTTGAATGGATTTAGGAGGCGAGTTGTAACTTGCCATAACAATCTAATCAAGCCTCTGATGGATGAACCATCAATTGCATTAGACTCCTGACACTGGATTGAAAATAGGGTCACCCCTCTCTTATGAGTTTTTTACCAAGAAAATGTTTTTTTGAGGATCTCCATATCTAGGGTTTTACTTAGTAAGGCACAATGTAATTTCTAAACTAGGGGTTGATTTTGAAGAACAATGTGTTGGGCAATTTTGGGTAGAATGGTCACATGGGCCTTGTCCAAAAACACTTGTGGGATGTTATGAAACTCAATTATTCTTCTCGTATTGGATTTGATTCCCCTAAAAATGTGTCCTTGAATGGATTAAGGAGGCGAGTTGCAACTCACCATAAATCTCTAACCAGACCTCTAATGGATGAACCGTTAGTTGCATTAGAATCCTAACATCAAATTAAAACTAGGAGCACCCCTCCCTTATAATTCCATTGATCAAAAAATTCTTTGTTTGAGGATCTCCAGATCTAGGGTTTTGCTCAGTAAGGCACATTGCAATTTCTAAACTAGGGGTCGATTTTGAAGAACACTGTGTCGGGCAATTTTGGGTAGTGTGTTCATGTGGGACTTCACCAAAAACACTTGTGAGAGATTAAGAAACTAAATCATGATTCTCATATTGGATTCTATGCCCTTGAATGACTTTAGGAGGCTAGTTGCAACTCACCATAAAAATCTAATTGAGCCTCTGATGGATGAATCATCAGTTGCATTAGACTCCTGAAACCATATTGTAGATAGGGGTATCCCTCCCCTATGTTTCATTTGCACAAAAAATGGTTTGTTTGAGGATATTCAGAACTAGGGTTTTTCTTAGTAAGGCATAGTGCAATTTATGAACCAGGGGTCAATTTTGAAGATCATATTCTGTTTTGTGCCCTTGTATAAAATATAGGGTTTTACACATTACAAATTCATTGCATGATGCATAGGGAACTTCAATTCATTTTAAATTGGATAATCCTCGGGTTTTGATCTTCACGTCTTCTTTTTCCTTTAACCTCCATTGAAGGTGTTGTATTGACTCCATATTCGCTAGAGGATGTTGTAGTTGGAGATGATTGGAAACCACTTGGAGAGATGATGTACCCTTCTTTCACCTTGGATGTCGAGCATTATTAATAATGATGTCATGTACTATGATGTTCTGATGATGGTGGGGTTGACCTACCACTAGGGCATCCATTTTTATGATGAGTTGGGATCCTCTAACGATGACATGTGACCTTTTTATGATGAGGTGTGATTTTTCACCATGATTTTCATCTTTTGATGATGAGACGTGGAATTTGGAGGCCCTTGCACCCTTATAGAGCATGCCATCACCCTCATTGTGGCATCCTACACTCACATGTTTCATTCATGAGGGGATGTTTTGGTGTATTAACATGTTTTATTATTGTGTGAGGCTATTTTTGGGGTTTCTTCATGTTTAGAGACTTGGAAAAGTTAGTTAGTGGTAATAGGGGTCAATTAGTGATGGAAGTTAGTGACCATTGTCACTAGGTCAAGATATTTTGTAAGGGAAAGTGATAATGTATTGGGAAAAGGATGGAACACGATATGAAACAAAGAACACAGTATTGTAGATAATCGAAGGGGAATTTTTTTTTCGAAGATAAAGGGTCGTGTCTAAAGACACCATTACAACACTTAATCAATGCACACTATTATCAAAGCATCACAATGCATGTTGTACATATTGATTCACATGATCTATTACACAATATCCATGATTGATAATGACCCAAGGGGTTTGTTACACAGTATCTGGAAGATCTTGTCCACATTTAACCATCGGCTATTAGAGTTGAATTCACCAAATCCGCTCTATCGAGTCAACTCAACATAGATGCTTGACCTGATTTCCTATACATCCAAGTCATCGCTGATTGCTGGGATAGTTGACCCACCTCCTGACTATCTTTGACTATTGGTCGATTGTCTGATCAACAGGTACATCGATTACTCGATTGACTGGTGTAGTGTGTCAGTTGATCACCTGACCGACTGTATCCAAATGTAGGTTGACCTCCCGACCAACCGAACCTAGGAGATGTGTGATGAACCATCGATGGTTGATTTTCCAACACCCCCCATCAACCAACAGCTCTGGAGTTTCAGGAGGTGAAATTATGTCATTAGGACACCCCCCATAATTGTAGCTTGTTTAATCCCAGGCATCGTACATAGTTTGACAAATCTAGATTTAGCTAAAGGTTTGGTGAAGATATCAACAACATGATATTATGTTCTACAATATTTAAGATAGACTTTTTTTTCATGAACCATCTATCTCAAGTAGTGAGCATGGAGCTCAACATGCTTCATCTTACTGTGGGAAACATGATTGTTAGCAACATGTATAGAACTCTTGTTATCACAATAGATTGTAGTGGAGTTTTGAATAGTAAGGTCAAGTTATCCCAAAAATTGGAGAATCTATACTGCTTTAATACCTGCTTGAACGACACCATGATATTCTAATTCTATAGTTGACAAAGATACTACCTTTTGTTTCTTGCATGACCACACCAAAGGTCCAGTGCTATAGTGAAACACATAGCCATAAGTAGACTTCCAATCATCACCATTTCCATCCTATTTGGAGTCAGTGAAGCTGACTAACGAATCTTAACTTCAATAATACTTGATACCAAAATGATTGGTACACTTGAGATAACAAACAATTCGTTTGACTACTTTCTAGTGGTTTTCTTTAGGATCTTGCATAAACTAAGAAACCACACTAATAGCAAAGGAAATGTCAGGTCGACTATGAGTAAGATAAATAATACTATTGACCAATTGTTGATAGACTGTAGCATCGATTGTAGGTGTTTGATAGGTTTTGGTAATCTTTAGTCTAGATTGAAAAGGATTATCACAAGTCTTGCAATCATCCATCTTAAAACGTGTTAATAGATCCATCACATATTTAAACTGAGAAATGAAAAATCCATCACAAAGTGGTAATACTTGAAGACCCAAAAAATAATGTAGAGTACCAAGATCTGTCATATCAAAGGAGTTAGAAAGATGTTTCTTCAATCTAAGGATGAGATCATTATTATTTCCAGTAACGAGTAATTCATCTACATATACAAAAAAAATAAATGTGTCTCCATTGGTGTGGAGAACATACAAGCTATGACTGGATTCACACTGTTTGAAACCAAGCCAAAGAAATGATTTTTTTATCTTAGCATACCAAGCTTGAAGAGATTGCTTCAAACCACAAAATGAATTCTTGAGTCAACAAACCAAATTTGAATCAGTCACAAAGCGAGGTGGCTATTCCATGAAAATTCCTTTAGATAGGTATCCATGAAGAAAAACACTCTTTACAACCATCTGATGTATTTTTCATCTGTTAGCGTGTGCACGGTTGTAAGACCCTAGGTTCAAGTTATCTTGACCAACAAAAACCTTCAGACA
>WSFP011415671.1:0-23785 GCA_009831015.1 Picea engelmannii
TCCTTTTCTCCATCATTTTGTCTTAGTTTTCTTTGATGATATTCTCATCTATAGTAAAACTTGGACAACCCATCTCGCCCATGTGGATCAAGTTTTCCATCTACTCTCTCAACACCAACTTTTCCTCAAACAATCTAAATGTTCCTTTGGAGCCTTGGAAGTGGAGTACTTGGGTCATATTGTCGGCATGGATGGTGTACAGGTGGATCTTAAGAAAATTGAAGCTATGTAGGAGTGGCCTTGCCCTAAAACTCTTAAGATCTTGTGTGGTTTTATGGGTTTAACGAGCTATTATCGCAAGTTTGTTTGGAATTATGGAAAAAATGCAGAACCTCTCAATGCTCTCCTTAAAAATAATTCTTTCACTTGGACTGCAACTACTAATCAGTCCTTCCACGCCTTTAAAGAAGATGAGCATGACCCCTATCCTAGCACTTCCTGATTTCACAAAGAATTTTGTACTGGAATGTGATGCTTCCGGGAAAGGAATTGGGGTCATTCTCATGCAAGATGGTAGGCCTTTGGCCTTCATTGGAAAGAAACTTTCATAGAGACATTTGGGCCAATCCATTTATGAAAAGGAAATGTTATCTATTATGCATGTCGTGGATCTCTAGCGTCCTTCTCTATTGGGGAAACACTTTCAAATTAAAACTGATCATGAGAGCCACAAGTATTTTCTGGAACAACAAATTTCATCCCCAGAGAAACAAAAATGGTTGACCAATCTCTTTGGATATGATTATGAGATCATTTACAAGAAGGGAAAGGAAAATGTGGGTTTTGACGCTCTTTCCAAGAAGTATGAAGAAGAAGGGTCCCTCTTTTCCATCTGTTCGTCAGGAATGACTACAAGACCCCAAAATTTATCTCCTGATCCAACAATTGCAACACAATTCTCCACCTTCTCCAAGGTACTCTTTGCACAATGAAGAGCTTCTCTACAAATAATGTTTGTATTTAAGAAAACACTTGCAACTTAAATCCATTGTGCTTTATGAGCTTCATGCTTCACCCACAACTGGGAATTTAGTGTTTACCAAAACCTATGAATGGGTCAAACGTTCTTTTTTCTAGGATGGTATGAAACAAGGCGTCCGCACCTTTGTGGCTAAATGTGATGTCTGTCAATGCAACAAGGGAGAAACAATCAAAGCTTTAGGCACATTCCAACTGCTTTCGATTCCTCCTGCTATTTGGAGAGTTGTTTCTATGGATTTCATTGTTGGCTTACCTAAATCGAACAATAAGTCAGTCATCAAGGTGGTATTCGATTGTCTTTCCAAATATGCTCATTTATGTTCTCTTCAACACCCGTTCACCGCATCCATAGTGGCTCAAATTTTCATGGATAATATTTTTAAACTTCATGGTATTCCTCATTCTACTGTCTCTGACCGAGATCCAACTTTCACCAACAATTTTTGGAAAGAATTATTTAGGCTCCAGGGAACTCAATTGAATCTCATCACCTCCTATCATCCTCAGTATGATGGCCAAAATGAAGTTGTCAACAAGTGTTTGGAAGCATGTTTGTGGTGTTTTTCATCACACTGACAAAACCAGTGGGCTTAATAGTTACCCCTAGCCAAATGGTGGTACAACACATCTTACCATACAACTACTCGCATGACTCCTTTGAAGCAGTCTATGGTCAAAAGCCAATGTCGGTTCTCTCATACATGTTAGGTGTCTTGAAGGTTCAGGAGGTTGAAAAAAATCTTATAGTCCATGAGGCCATTCTCTGTACCCTCAAAGACAATTTGGTCATGGCTCAGAATCACATGAAGCAACAAGCAGATCATGGTCATTCTGAACGTCAATTTTCTTAAGTGGACCGAGTGTTTCTTTATCTACAACCTTATAATAAGACTTCACTCAAAGATGAACGTTGTCAAAAACTTGATCACAAATTTTATGGTCCTTGTAAAATTCTCAAGTGAGTGGGGCCTGTGGCCTACCAGTTAGATATACCCAGTCATTCTAAGCTCCATCATGTTTTTCATGTCACATGCTTAAATAAAGTGATTGGAAGTAATTTTCAAAGTTACACCACTCTCCCCGAGTTTTATGAAGAGGGTTCCATTTGATTACAGCCAAGCAATCTTTTATGAAGAGTGTTCTGTTTGGTTGCAACCAGAAGCAGTCTTGGACCAACGAATGTGTCATCTCCATCACTGCGCCATTAAGGAAGTGTTAGTTTAGTGGAAAGATACAACTCCAAAAGATACCACCTGGGAGCCAACCACCATTCTGCAACAATTTCCTTATCTCAATCCTTGAGGACAAGGTTGTTCTTCAAGGGGGAGGGCATGTTAGGGACCTGACCTCCCTAACCCCTCATGTAGGTAGAATAATATGTTTTCCATGTAATAAAGGTAGAATAATATGTTTTCAATGTAAGAAGACCTAATAGAAGATTTCACTTCTAGAAATATCTTCCTCTAGAATGTTCTTTAGAAGATATAATTAGTATAAATAAGAGTAGGAGGCATGATAAACTTTGTCTTGAGAATTATTTTAATAGATCTTTGTTCTGCTAGAGGTTTCCCCCTCGAAGAGGCATGTGAAAATTACTTTCTTTGAATAAAGGTATTATTTATGGTAATTGTTCTTCTCAATATTTTGTTGTTCCATTGATATCTGTTGAATATTCCTATTTATGCATATTATATTACATCTGGTACCTTACAAAAATGTGAGTTATTTACAAGCCATAGAGACTACCTCTTTGTAAACTGTGGGTGACTCCATTGTTTTTTGTTTTGTTGGGCTTTCCATCCATGATCCAAAATATTTCCTTCAACCATGAAATCGACCTCTCGAGATTGTATTTATATGCTTGAAATTGGCCCCAAATTTACAGTTTTAGATTTGTAGAGGAAAAGGGAGAGGGACAAGGTGAAAAATATAAATATGGCCTTTGGTTTAGTGGGAACCATGGATTAATGGGTGCACCCTCTCAATTAAACCACCACAATGTAGTGAAGTTTACCCCAACTCAAGACAAAAATAATATTATATGGAAGAGCTTACCCATAGGCTGCAATGGGCACTATAATATGCTAGTAGTGGGGAATACTAAATGTAGATCACTTTATGTCCATGAAACTCCCCAAGAAACCCTTGCTTCAATGCATGAGAATGAAAGTATACATATAACAATTTTGGGAAGAAAAGGGAAAAACAAGAGGGTTTACCCTACTCACATTTTCAACCATTGATTTGCAATCAAGGTCCAAGATTAGATATCCAAAATCAATGTGATGTGGGTCAAATGTAAGGGCACACTTGGTTATGGTTTGATATGGCCAATGCCTAGATAAAAACCCCCTCATACAAAATATTTAGTGGAGCGAACTTTGGTGATGTATATACTTTTTCATGAATGGTTGACACAAACAAAATGCCATATCTCTTCCCATTTTCAAACCTTCAAACATTTTCCTTTACATATGAGCCTTTACATGTGATGTAAGTCAATAACCATTCTATTTCCAAGCTACAGTTTGATCTTTCAGCTTGTCTTCATTATCCATATGAGTGGCAAGCTCAAGGAGTCTTCCCTTTACCCTATCAAACAATACATCATTCACTTTCCATGCCAATTATATTGGGAAATGGCCCTAGGCTTGTCTTCATGTGCTTGTTTTGCTAGCTATATTAATTTTGTGGGTATGTCCACTCAATTCAAGGCCAAATAGGAGCATGAATTAAGTCAATGTATTTATCATCAAAACCACAATAAAACAACATTATAAGACTTTCACTAGCTACCCAGATAAGCCATATAAGTCATACACGCATATAAATTTCAATGAGCCATATCATCATCACGAGAAATGAGAATCATGAATGTATTTGAGCAATCTTCTAACATGTATTTTTTGCAGTGAGTAGTCAAGATATATAATCATGAAATAATAGTTAGGAACAACATAAACAACCATGTCATGAGCATACAAGCAAGTGGTAAACAAGTGTTTGAACAAACCATCAACTTGACCTTAGTGCACCCTAGGACTGCTTATAGTTCCTTGGTAGGTTAGTGGGTCAATTGTAGTGTTTGGCATTCAATAGGCTCTGGATCTTTAAGGGAAAAATTCATGTATGGACTTGTTGCGATACTGCACAATCATTGGGGTGTTGACTATTTTGGGTGTCAACATTTGTTGCCACCACTTGGGTTGTTGCAACATGCAACAATAAGTTTCTAGTATTTAGGATTTACTTTGGTATGGTATGTTTGGACATGTGGATATATTGTAGAATTTAAACACAAGCAGGTCATATCATAGATTTGAGACATGCATGAGATTTTGTACCCATTTTTGGAAAAGGAAGAAAACAAATAGAAGTACATTATTTTCTATGATGGGCGAAGCATAGGGACAATGAAGAAGAGTTGGGAATACCTAAACATTGACATCTAACATTTAAACTCTTTCCTAGGATGAACATTAAGAACCCCTTGATACCTTTGCTTCAACTTAATGATGTCAACTTGGATATCATAGCCTAACAACAACCATGTTAGAGATAACCATCGTACATGTGAGTGTAGTGTAGTGGGAAATTCTTCTAAGGCTTCATTTACACCACATCGATTTACACCACACAATGACATTCATGGCCCAATGCTTAGGTGGGATTTTCATTGTTTGTTTTCTTCTTCTATTGAACTCCAATAAATAGATAACCATCATACCACAAGGTCAAATGCACACAAAAAATTATTTCATTCAAACTTAGCGAATATAAATGTTAGTGGGTTTGCAATCTTAACCAAAATAGAGTCCATAATTAAATGGATCTTCCCAATTTAGGTAAGAACATAACGCTCTCCCTTGTAATAAGTTCCCATGTCTCTATAAATTACTTAAAAAAACTACCATGTCATTTCTCATGCTCTCTCACACACGATTGAATTGATCTAAGGAATTATATAGGACACCAAATAGAAGGCCCTGCAAGCAAACAATTATCAACAAAACGCCATATTTGGTTGAATCTCCCAAGATCCACTTTAGTTCTGTGCTCATTTTTGTCAAATGCTAATAGCCCACCTGGATTTAATTCAAACAAAAATGACCAACTAAGATTCTTTGCTCATTTTTTCTCAAATGCTTAAACCTAATTAATATTTCTTCTCCAAATGAGTAGGCTTTAATGAAACATAGAACCCAATACTCAAATGAATCTCTTGTTCTCAAAATCAATGCAAACAATGTAAATTTCCACTGTAGGATATGACCATGAGAAAAATACAACAATTTTGTGACTCATAGATGTCTAGAAGATTGAGAAAGTAGGTATTCTAGAATACTCATGGAGCCAAAACATTAAAATCATTGGGTGGGTGGGTAGGTCTCAATTTTTTTTATAACTCACATCTAGTCCATACCCCTTTTTGTTTCTCTACCCAAACTTCCTTTCAAAATAAAGCATCAGAAGGACCCAAAACTCTTAGTAGGTTTTGTTACATAAGGACATTGAATTACATACAAGGGAAGCTATCTAGCTATAGACATTGTTGTAGGTAGGGTAGTTTAAAGTGTGACTACAATTCATAACTATATATTGATTGGATATCTATTTCTAACCAAACAAAACCCATAAAAATGTTTGTCAGGGTTTTTGATCTGAGATCTTTTCATCGATATGACTTATTAAATAATTGTATTAAATGAGCATAAATTAATGTGCATCATAAAGAAGGAAATATCAATAAGAAAGATACATAAACATCAATTTGAACACAAAAAACTTGATAACGGAGTTTGTCCCTGGTGGACTACGTCTCTGGGTATTGCTCTCAAATGGGTAGGTATTTTTATTAACTCAACAACAAAATTTGGCAAAATACATAAGTATACCTGATTTTGGAATTAATCTGCAAAAGATTTTCTCGGATTAGAAAACAGACAACGCCATTAAATTCGTGGCGTCGAATTACCCAAAAATGATTGTCTCCGTGCTTCAATCTGACTCTGGCACTCCCAGGCCCATGAGAAATTTTGTCTTGGTTTTCATGCCTGAAACCTGCAATTAATTCATTAATGTTGCATTGGGATCCATGCCCTGGTCGTACCATCGTGCGCCCTACCTCTTCCCCCCCTTTCGTGCATTGGAAAAATTCTCCTTTTAAAAAGTAAGTCGCGTGGAGTTTACCAACAAGGATGTTGTCCTAGTGGTTGGTTGATGTTTATTAAAAGATTGTGGTAGGGGAGGTACCAGGGTCAAACCCGTGGGCCTCCCCCTTTTGGTTACAATGTTACAACCGTTTAAATGTTGGCGCTAAACTTGGTGGTTCAGTTCAGATTTGGCAGATCGACTTTTTTGTTTGGCGGAATTTCCAGAACTGTTGCTACAATTGGCATCCTGGTTGGATATGGTGGAACACTGCTGGATTTGGTGGACTGGGAGTTGGCCGCTAGCCAACCCTTTTTAAAATTTGAATTTTCGGTTTCTGGTCCTCATTGAGCATTTTCTTGCTGCCATGTGGCGGCCATTCATTGGTCCATGTAATCCATTTGCATGATCATCCTGCCACGTTACTTGTCTTCCATGTCATCTTTCCATGTGGATGTACAGACTTCCACGTGGCACTTTCTCATTGGTCCATATGTCGACCTGAAAATGTCGAAAATGAGTGACACATGGCATCCTTTGGTGCTTCCACGTCAACATGATGACATCATGCAGATGTCATCATGACATGTGTCTCTCTATGATTGATCCATGTACCTTGTACGAATGTCGACATCATCCGTACTGATGTTGTCATCAATAGTATGGATGTTGACTCATCCCTGTTGACTGGGCTAGGTTGACCAAAACTTTGACCACAAATATCTTTCGATCCGTAACTCCGTTTGATGAACCGTTTATGTCGTTGGAAAGTTTGCGACGCTCTCTTCTTGATGATGCCAATTTTTTTGAGTTTTGAGGACTTTGAATTTTTTCCCTTTCTCCATTTGCTGAGGCCATTTTGAGCTTCCTGAGGTACTTCTGAGGACTCTGAGTAATTCCTATTCCTCTTTGGATCCTTTCAGATCACACCTTCCCACTAAGAGATTTTGGACTACCAAAATCCTTTATCAATCAATAGGTAAGTGAGGGAAGAGTTCCCTCACTTTGTCTTTCTCAATCCACTTTTCCTTTCTTGGATGTGTTCCCTTGAAGCCCACTTGAAGATAATCGACATCACCCCTATGTGAAGTCCTTGTTCTCATGTCCATGATGATATCTTCCTTCTGCTCATCCAAGTACTCAGGAGAAAACTCATCAAATGAAGGTAGTGAAACTTCCTCACCTTGATCCATGATCATCGGAGGCTAAAAAATTTTCAAGTTTTCTACGTTTACAACTGATTAAATCTGCATATGAGATGGAAGATCTAAATGAAAAGCATTGGTGCCACTTTTCTCCAAAATGGTGAAGGGTCCATATCAGATAGGCTTGAGTTTCTTGCCTTCACCCTTCAACCGCTCCTTGTTGATGTGAATCCATACTTGGTCTCTTACCTGGAACTGATGATCAACCCTGTGCTTGTCATGTCGAGCCTTATACTGTGCTTGACTTTTCTCCAACTACTCCCTGACTGCTTGCTACACTTGTTGGATCCTTTGAATGAACTTGAGGGCCCTATCTTCATTTCTTCTTTCGCTTGAATCGACATCTTTCCCTTTCCCATACATCAAGTCCAAACGTATCTTAGGCAAGTATCCAAAACATGTTTCAAACGACGAACACTGAGTGGGGGAATGTAAGGCTCGATTGTAAGCATGTTGAATATAGGGTATCTGGTCATTCCACAACTTGGGATGCTTGTTGTAGTAGCCTCGAAGAAAATGTACCATTGTTTGGTTAACAACCTCTATCTGAATGTCAATCTGTGGATGGAAATCTGTACTCCTCTTTATCTTGGTGTCCATCATTTTGCACAAACTTGTCCAAAATTCTGCAAGGAATCAAGTATCCCGATCCGAGATAATGGATGTGGGAAACCCGAAGTGGACCCAAACATACTGAAAGAATAGATTAGCAGTCTGCTCAGCAGTGACCTGATTTTTACTTGGCATCAAGATACACATATTGCTAAACCTATCCACTACTACATACAAGTAGTCATGACCCCTTTTCGACATTGGTAAACCCCCTACAAAGTCCATGGAAATACTTTCCCATGAATGAGATGGAACAAGAAGTGGTAAGTACATCCCAAATTTTCTATTAGTGGGCTTACAAGTAGAGCACATCACACACCCCTTTACTTGCTTGGTTACAATTGTTTTCATCTTAGGCCAGTAACAAAACCTTTGTAGATGAGCCATGGTTTTTCCTACCCCAAAATGCCCAAACACAAGAGAAGTGTGAGCTTCTCCTATTACATGGACTCATTCACTTTTAGGAATACATATTTTTCCAAGATGGTAGAGTAAGTTCCCCTACAAACAATAGTTCTCCACTTGTGCACCATGGGTTAGCTTCTCAAATACATCTTTAAAATCTTCATCAACAACATATTGTTCAACATAGCTATCATGAGATAAATAAGCATTCTTGAAAAAAATAGAAGTAACAATAGGAGCTCTAGAAAGCATATCAACTACTTTGTTACTTGTACCCTTTTATACTTGATTACCAAATGGAACTGTTGAAGAAAACCCATCCACCTGTAATGTCGATATTACTGCAGCTTGGTTTTTGCTTGGAGATACTGTAAGGGCTGGTGATCTGTATGTATGATTGTTTCCTTCCCTAACAAGTAATGCTTCCATTTTGTCACACTTTGAACTAATGCGTACAACTCTTTATCATATTTAGGATAGTTAACAACAACTTGGTTAAAATTTTCAGAGTGGTAACAGATAGGCTTACGATATTGCATCAATACTGCACCCATGGCATAATCGTTGCCATTAGTCTCGATCTCAAATGGTTGTTGAATATTCGACAATTCTAATAGCGATGTTGTATTGATCTTTTCCTTTAAGGTGTCGAAGCCCTTTTGTTGATTTCCTCCCCACTGAAAAGTGTTCTTCACACTGGTCAAGGCATGCAAAGGAGCTGCAATAAATTAGAAGTTTGCGATGAATCTCCTCCAGTACTAAACTACACCCAAGAAGCTTCGTACTTCGGTTACATTTGTGGGCTCGGGCCAATTTACAATTACATCAATTTTGGAAGGATCAATTTTCAATTGTACTCCTCCTACAATATGACCTAAGTACACCAATGCAGTCTTTCCAAACTCACATTTGGACAATTTTACATATAACTTTCCTCTTCACAAAGTATCCAATACTTTCTTTACATGCCGTACATGTTCATCCCAAGTCCCACTAAATATAAGAATGTCATTTAAATACACAATTACAAATTCATCTAAGAATGGCCTGAATACATCATTCATTACATGCATGAAGGTCGTCAGGGCATTACAAAGCCCAAACGACATAACTAAACAATCAAATAGACCTTGTTTGGTTTTAAAGGTAGTTTTCCATGCATCTTGTTCTGCAACCTTGATCTAATGGTAACCACTGCGCAAATCCAACTTAGTGAAATAAACAACATTCTTTAATTGATCAATTAAATCATCTATAGGAGGAAGATGGTATCATTTTTTCACCATGATTTTGTTTAAGGCTTGATAATTGACACACATTCAGCATGTGCCATCATTCTTTGGCACCATTACAATCGGAGAACTCCAAGGAGATGAGCTAGGCTTGATGACCCCTTGATCCATCAAGTCATGTACCTATTCCTTGATCTCTGTCATCTCTATAATCAACATCATGAACATGCCCACATTAGGAAGGGGAGAATCTTGTTGAAGATGTATTTCATGTTGGATTTCCCTCTTAGGAGGTAATCCATTTGGTTCTTGAAAGATCTCATCATAATTAGAAACAATATCGATTAATTCTTTCTTATGGGAAGGATCACATCCTTGGAAGGTGCCGGATGTTCCAACATCCTTTTCTCTTACAACCATGAGTACATATCTCTTATTAGTGTTTATGAGTCTTTTCATTTGTCATGCACTAACAAGTGTTGTGTTTACCTTCATGTTGTGGGCTCTAACAATGTATTCCACTCCTTTAATAAGGTGATATTTGTTCTCATGACGAAAGAAGACTGCTTTTCTATCATAAAGATATGGACTCCCTAACACTATGCCACATATATCAAGTGAAACAACATCCAAATAAACTTCAGCAACCAACTTTGAAGCAATATCAAATCTAACTCTACACTGCTTGGTGACATTAAGTTTTACTTTGTCACATACCCAACCAAAATGATAAGGCTTTGGATGTGGTTTTGTTTCAAGACCTATTTTTTTGACAAGTGTCTTAGATATTAATTAACTTGGGAACCCAGATCAAACAAAGTATCAATCCTAGTATGCTTAGATACAAACCTTATGTGAAATAATTCATTCATCTTTTTTTCACCATCATGAGATTCATTAGTGGAACTTGAACTAGCATGAAGGGAACCTTTGCCTTGTACTCCAACCGCGATGATATTTTCGTCATTTCTTGAATCAGAACCAAGATCTTGTTTCACTGTAGCAACGGTGTTTGTCTTCCCCTTTCTTCCGAACTGCTTTGGTCTCTTCTTCGGATGCATTTTCCAACAATGCTCATCGTCGTGACCATCCCTCTTGTAGTGAGTGAAATATGGATTTCCTTCTCTCTTCTTTGTAGTGGCAGTATTTTTGTCCTTTCTTTTAAACTTTCCTTTAAATTAATTTTGTGGTAACTTGGAAGGCTTCTTTGTGGGATCCTCTTGAACATTCTTTCCTCTGCTTTCAAGGTCTGTGTCTTGCACACAACTTTCATCAAGACTGGTGGGGTTAAATAACAATAAAGTGTGACGAAGATAACTGTGAAGTGTGCCAATATACTTCATTAAAGTTTCATAGGAATATAAAGGAATGTTTAGTGCAAGTGCTTTCTTCCTAAATTCCTTCGTGAAACTTTGTATTGTTTGACCTTTACTTTTTCTTAAAGTTTTCCATTCCATCATTGCTTTATGTAAATAACCCAATGGATAAAATTGCTTACTTATTGCTGATTTAAATTCCAACCACGAGGAAAGAAGATTACCACACTCACTTATGTCTCGAATCTTTCTCTCCCACCATACGAGAACAATGGCTTCCAACCGAAGAGAGACTAATTGCACTTTTACTTCCTCTTCATCAATCTATTGTACATGGCAATATAGTTCAACCTGACGGATCCAATTATCTATCTTTTCAGGATTAACATCTCCATTAAACATATGTAAATAAAATTTCACATCAAGCTTTAATAATGGTTTCTTAAAAGAGGCTTTATGATTAGCATTCGAATGATGAGAATGATCAGAGGAAGAAGATCTAGAACTCGATGGTGAAGATGGAGGCTCAGGACGGCCTTCTCTAGCCCCTTGGTTCACTGAAGCATTTTCATCTACTGGGGCTTCCTTTTTCTTCCCTTTCTTTGCCATCCTCTTTTCGTAATCTCCATACATTCGATCGACCATATATGACATGCGATAGAAGACGATATTCAATATTTTATCCTATTCATCACGCTTGTCCTCTTCATCCATTTTCTTCCTTCAGGATGCACAACCAATCTCTAGGTTGAAATTCTTAAGTGTTCCTTCACCATGTTTATGCTTGGACCTAGTAAGCATTCACACTCAACAATTCAAGTCAAAGATGACTGCTTTGATACCATCATTATCCAGGATCTTTTCATTGATACGACTTATTAAAGAATTGTATTAAATGAGCATAAATTAAAGTGCACCATAAAGAAGGAAAGCTCAATAAGAAAGAGACATACACATCAATCTGAACATAAAAAACTTGATAACAGAGTTCGTCCCTAGTGGACTATGTCTCTGGGTCCTGCTCTCAAATGGGTAGGTATTTTTATTAACTCAACAAAATAATTTGGCAAAATACATAAGTATACCTCATTCTGGAATTAAGCTACATAAGCTTTGCTCAGATCAGAAAACATACAACACCATTGAATTTGTGGCGTCAAATCACCCAAAAATTATTGTCTCCATGCTTCAATCTGACTTTGGCAGTCCCAGGACCATGAGAAAAATTGTCTCGGTTTTTGTGCTTGCAACCTGCAATTAATTCATTAATGTTGTATTGGGATCCATGCCCTAACCGTACTGTCACGCACCCTACCTCTCCCCCCCCCCTTCTGTGCATTGGAAAAATTCTCCTTTTAAAAAGTAAGTTGGCAGAGTTTACCAACAAGGCCATTGGCCTAGTGGTTGGAGGATGTGTATTAAAATCTTGTGGTTGGGGAGGTCCTGGGGTCAAACCCGTGGGCCTCCCCCTTTTGGTTACAATGTTACAACCATTTAAATGTTGGTGCTAAACTTGGCGCACCAGTTCAGATTTGGCGGATCGATGTTTGTGTTTTCCGGAACTACCGGAACTGTTACTACAATTGGCAGCCTGGACGGATATGGTGGAACACTGTCGGATTTGGTGGACTGGGGGTTGGTCATCGGCCAACCCTTTTTAAAATTTGAATTTTCAGTTTCTGGCCCTAATTGGGCATTTTCCAGCTACCACATGGCAGCCCATGACTGAGCAACGTGGTGGCCATTCATTGGTCTACGTAATCCATTTGCATGGTCATCCTACCATGTCACTTGCCTACTATGTTATCTTGCCACGTACTATACGGACTGCCATGTGGCACTTTCTCATTGGTGCATATATCGACCTGCAAATGCCGAAAATGAGTGACACATGGCACCCTCTGGTGTTGTCACGTCAACATGCTGGCATCATCATGACACATGTCACTCTCTGATTGATCCACATACCTTGTATGAATGATGACATCATCTATACTAATGTTGATGTCAGCAAAACGAATACTGACTCATCCCCGCTAACTGGGTTAGGTTGAACAAAAATTTGACTGTGAATATATTTCAATCTTTAACTTCGTTTTATGAACCGTTTACGCCGTTGGAAAGCTTGCGATGTGCTCTTCGGGATGATGCCAATTTTGCTAAGTTATGAGGACTTTGAGTTTTTTTTCCCTTTCTCCATCTGCTGAGGCCATTTTGAGCTTCCTAAGGTACTTCTGAGGACTCCAAGTCATCCCTAGGCCTCTATGGATCCTTTCAGATCAATTTTCATATTATTATGTATATTTTGAGCCCATACAACCCCAGTATAACCAATGGCTCAAATAATAATTTGTATTGTACTTCATGTACTACATCATTGAAACATGGTCTAAGTGTCTAGTTTAATTCCAAGTGTGAGTAGAAGAATTTTGCAATTAAATCCTAACCAAAACTCTAATGCTAACAACAATATTGATTCACAATGACTCCAATCAAACTATTTTGGAACGACTATCATTGATAAGTGCAGAAGAAATACTCACTTCTTAAAAATAAAAATAAAATTAAAGATATGTTGGGTAAAATTAATGCTTGGATAAGCTACAACTATGTCTCATGTCAATGGTATAAGCATTCAATCATTTGTTTTCCAAAGCAACACGATTACATTTTGAAATATATTTTCTGGCAAGAGAGTTGGAATACCTACAACCAAACCCAATTAATGGTTTATACATTAAGCTATAATTGTCCCAGAAGAGTGCATAAGTCCCTTCTTGGATTTCCCAAAAATAGTGATTTTGGACAATGTTGTTGTTCATCCATGCATTATTCCATATCAACAAGCCTAGCCTAAGTCGATCCATTCTTATAAGGTCTCGTTCCTCTACCTTCCTTGCATATTTTTGGTGTCATATTTGACCCCATAGTTCTTCCTTGTTGTTTATCCATTACCACCAAGTTTTCCCTACCAACACATTTCTAAAAGTCTAAATATCCCTTATCCCTTATCCCTAACTCTCCAACATTTTGAGGAAGGAAAACTTTGCTCCAGGCCACTAAGGCCCATTTTCTATCCCTTTTGGGCCTTCCTAGAGGAAGGATATTCGAAGAATTTTTATGAATTTGAGAATCTTGGTTAGTGTCGTGAACACCAAGAAAAGGCATAGAGACATGGACCATCAAATAGATTTGCTCAAGGTTAACATGCCTAGAAGGTTAAGATATCTAAAAGTCCAAGAACTTAGCTTGAGTTCTAACTTGGAAAGAAGGTTTGTCCATGAGATGTTTCTTGATGCATTTAGAATGAAGGGAACCCCTAGATACTTTGAGGGGGGAGAGCCTTTTGGAAACCTAAGATTATTAGAATATTGCATTAAGAGATATACGAGGTATTGAAGAAAAAGATTAGGGATTTTCCTTGATTGACAGTAGAACTAGAGGCTAACGAAAAAGAATCAATGATGGATTTGAAGGAAAATGTTTCCTTGGTTGAAGGGTGACCCATCAATAGTCTTCCATTTGTGAATTGCAAATAGGAGAGGGGATAGAACTCATCATGGATAAGAAGGCCTTTCATATTGCCACTAGTAGTTGCTTGGTACAAACTTCTTCTCAATCCTTCAACGATCGGTATGAATAAGAAAGGCTATAGAGAATTGTATTGTCTAATGCCTCAGGAAGGGTTGAAGGTGGAAGAGGGAGAGCCATTGACCAGGATAGATAAGAAATATGAGGATACCTATTGTCTAACCTAGAAGATCTGAGTTTGATAGAATCCAAGGGTAGATAACATTGAACACAAAAATACCAATTAAGATGATCAAAGGCTTTAGACATATCAAGCTTAATTTACATGTCTATATTTTTAGTCAATTTTAAGGAGTGAATAGCCTCATGTACTACAATGATCCATCCAGAATATGTCACCCTGCAATGTATCCTCCTTGTTCATGAGAAGTGATTTGAGACATAATAAGCTTTAGTTTGTTTGTAATGATTTTAGAGATGATTTTGTAGATCAAATTACATAGAGATATTGGTTTGAATTTGTTTGGGGTGTTAGCTCTCTCTTCTTTTGGAATGAGAGTAAGGAAGATGGAGTTGAAGGCCTATAAGATTCCTTGTGTTTCCCTAGAGTCCTCGACTACCTTCCAAACATATGTGCCAACCACTGACTAACAATTTTGGAAGAAATATGTTGTGAAACCATATAGACCTGGATATTTCCCTGATGCCATGTCCATTACTGTTATTTCAACTTCTTCCAAAGTAACTCTTCTCATCACGCTAACATTCTAATATGGGTTCTCCATCTAGGAAATGTGTTTTAGGATGGAAATTATGGCTTCCTACTTGAGTTCCTTTTCTATGTCACCATGAGCCTCTAGATTTTCCCCTTAATAATTTTTCATTGAAGTGATTGTTTTTATGTCTTCTATTAATCATAGAGATGTGAAAGAACTTGGAGTTCCTATGACCCTCTTTGAGCCATATGATTCTCATTTTTTTTCTCTAGAGTATTTATTCTTTCTTTTCTATAGCTTCCACTTGTTCCCTAAGAATTTCCTCCCTCTTTTCCAACTCCTTATCCCTCCCTTCCTTGATGATGGTTAGCTACACCTCCTTCATTTGTTTCTCTAAATGTATTTGGGCTTGAAAGATGTTTCCAAATGCTTCTTTGTTCCATTTTTTGAGTTTGGACTTTAGATTCTTTAATATTTTTTCAAATCGATAGATTAATGATCCCTTTGTTGGACCCCCCTCCTTCCACCATTTTTTAATATTGTTTAAAGTAGCCAAAATTTATCAAATATGAAGGGTCTAGGCTTATGAGGACCCACAATTTCCCATGAGAGACAAATTGGCCAATGATTAGATCTTGCACTAGGGAGCATTTCTTCTTCAAACACTACTCCTGATCTTGTTAGGGATTTAGTGTAGAGTTTAACCTTGTACAATTAATTACTGCAAATAGATTCTTAATAAAAAGAAAATATACAATGGTGCGCACGTGCGCGCGCGCACACACACACACATTACACAGATATTTTTACCTTGGAATCCCAAACCGGGAAAACCAACAACCTGTTTAGAGCCACACCTCTAATCTTCTATTCATCATCATCATTGTTTACAAGACAATATGCATATAGGATGTCCTTGCATCCAAACCCCTAATCCATTGATCAATATTAGTCAACCACCCTAATTCACTGGAATTAGAAAACCATCGACAAAAGCCATGTGCCGAAAAAATGCCAAAAACAGACGTAAAAAAACCGTAAAAAACAGACCAATTTTTTTTCTCGGGGGCTCCTTCCCCTGAACCCCCACAAACCTTTCAGTTGGAGGGTGCTAAGAATCCGCATACCCCCTTTTCTCCCATATCAATGTACAACACATGGGATCAATTTTGCAAAGAATATAACACATACCCAACATTTTAGATACAAGATAGCAATCCAATCTTACTGCAATCTAATGTCCCTCCCCTCTTTTAGTGATCTAGGTATGACATTTATTATTAGTGACCATATCCACCATTATTAACCTTGAAATTGTGTCTTTGAATATTATGTTGTCCTCTTCTAAGTGCCTTATACCTCCTCTTTTCTCCATCAGAGAGCAATGTAATCATGTTGAAATCCCTCCCTAATACCCATGGCTTCTCTTCTAGAGTTGGTCTTAGGTTTTGTAGAGGTTATAAGAATTCTATTTTATTTTCCATAATTTTAGGGCCATAGACAATGTTGATGGTGCCCCCTTTTATTGATCCAATCTCCTTAAAGCTAGCTATAATGGTATTGCTTGTTTCTGTGAAATTTTCCAGAACCACCAATGTAGGGTTCCATAGAATGGCTAGACCTCCTGAGAATCCCTCTATATTGGTTTCTATTGATTCAAATCCATTTCAACATCAAGAGGCCATTTCATTCATAGTGTCTTGCTCACATTTTTTCTTGAATCATGAATATGGTGGGGTTATCTTTGAGGATTCTATTTTTGAGTAGTTGTTGCTTGCCTTTCCCATTGACACCCTTGATATTCCATGATGTTATCTTCATGATTAAACTTTGGTTTGAGTGAGGAGGTGCTTGT
Source organism: Picea engelmannii (assembly GCA_009831015.1). Classification (NCBI taxonomy): domain Eukaryota; kingdom Viridiplantae; phylum Streptophyta; class Pinopsida; order Pinales; family Pinaceae; genus Picea; species Picea engelmannii. The sequence continues at coordinate 17,005 of WSFP011415671.1, forward strand.
CCCCTGAGTGATATTCTATTCCTTGAATCTAATAGTTGGGTCCTTTATTGTATCTTTTTCTTTTTAGGTTTTTTGTTTCTTTTATTTTTATCCCCTCCCGTTTTCTTCATTGATATAAGCTAGGTAGTGGTTTGTATGCCCAGTCTAGATGTTTATCCATGACTTTGGGAGATTGAGATTTCTTTGGTTTTACCTTTCATCAGTTCCTTTTGTAAGAGTTGTATATCTTCTTCTGATAGATTAGTTAGATGTTTTTCCCCATACATTTCAATGAGGGTTGGTAGATATATCTCTTTCATTTTGATGTCTTTGGTTGGTTTTGACTCTTCCTCCTTATAGTTGGTATTATCCTCTTGATTTGATTCCGTTTCCAAATCATATTAGGTTGCAGATTCTTTTCCTTGGGCTATAGATTATATTTCTATTGATTATTTTGTTGTATCCTTTTTCCTTTGTTTTGGATCCTCCTAGTTGGCTTTGGGTGATGGATGTGCCTCCTTATTTGCATCCAGTAATTTTGGCTCCAAGTCCTCCTATTTTGAGGCTAATGACTGGAAACTATTGGTCACTTTGGGTGTACTAGGGGTCCCCTATTCCATGTGATTCTTGCTTGATTTCCTTTTGCTAGGTACTTTGATGAAGCCCTCCATGTATACATTTTATTCATGTTTTCTAACAATGGCTATATTATTGAGTGGATAGTCCCTAAACATGTGTCCATGTTCATGGGATTTCCTACATTGGAAAGGGATATGCTCATTGTCTAGGGTTTGGTTCCACATGTATTGAAAGTGAATACAGATTGATTCCAAGAGGGTACTAGATACATTCATATATACACATATTCTAGAATATGCCATGGACTTACCTTTCCTAGATTATGGTTGGAGGCAAGTGATAGGAACACGACTTATTTTCATAAACATGATAGAGATAGGCTTTGGAGAAACAATGTTAAAGAGATCGCTACGCCTTCTAGGGAGCTTCTCAAGTCCTTTGAAAAGATAAAGGAGGATTCCTTTAGTCATTTCAGTGATCTATATACAAAAAAGAATGGAGTTGAGCCTAAAATTACAGTGGCTATGCTGGAAAATATAACACCCACATTTTACCCTTAAGGAAAACAACTCTTTTATGCAGAAGGTGTCTGAAGAGGAAATTAGAAAATCTAATTGGGACCCATCTCTGGACAAATTTGTTATACCGAATGGATTTTCTATTCATTTCTAGAGGGAATGTTGGACCACAATGAAATTTGATCTTATTAGGATGATTCAGTATATCCAAAAATATTTTTGGATAGGTGGAGCACCAAATTCATCTTTCTTGGCTCTTATCGCAAAAGAATATAATCCCTCTTATTTTTATAGGTTCAAGACTATTTCCTTTTGTAATGCTTCATATAAAATAATGACCAAAATCATAGTAAATAGGCTCAAGAAGCTGCTTCCGAAAATTATCTTAGAAAACCAAGGGGGGTTCATGGAGAAAAGACAAATTGTGGATAACATTATTCTAGTCTAGAAAGTGATTCATTCAAGCACGATTAAAGGAGATAAAGGTATGATTGTTAAGATTGTCATGTAAAATGAATTTGATAGGGTTCACTATTCTCTCCTCTTCAATGTTCTATACATGTTTGGTTTCAGTATGAAGTTTATTCATTGGATATCTTCATGTATATACTACCCTTGGATCTCTCCTCTTGTCAATGGGTGATCCTCTAGTTTTTTCAGGGAAAGCATGGGGCTTAAGCAAGGTTTCCCTTTGTCCTCCCTGCTATACATTATTATGGCATAATCTCTTAGTAGGTTGCTACAACATGAGCACAATATTGAGAATCTTCCAAGAATCCAAATCGTAAGAGGTGTCAAAAGCATCAACCATTCTTAGTTTGTTCATGACACTCTTCTTTTAGGTGGGGCTTCTACCATTATCACAAGAAGGTTTATTTCACTCAAGAATTTCGATGTTGATGCTAATGGTAGCATCCGACTTGTATTTCCGCACAGGTCTATGTGTCTAGACGTGTTGAAATCGTCCAAAACCTTCTACTCTTGGATTTACTTTAATTAAAGGAATTATTAAAGTAAATTGTTTTTATTAATAAATTATGCAATTAGTTAATTGAGTTTTTTAAGGAAAGTGATAAAAGTAATTAGCATGTAATCTTATCATGTAAATCTCAAGTGAGGTGAGAAGCAATCTCAACCGTCAATCATTTTGGAGATTAGAAATAGATTATAACTCATGATTATAAAAGCAAGGTTAGGGTGAAGGAGGAAGACACTTGATACCAATGTGTTGAGAAAGTTGACACAAAGAGGATTGGATCATGAAGGACTATGATTCAAGATCTTGGATAGGTGGAGAATGACTTCCATCTAGAGATCAGATCAAGGAGAAGATAGAATAGAGGTTTTTGTAGGTGGGTTTCAGTCATACGAACACACATATAAGAGTTGTGTTGTACAAATATTTTCGTACATGATTTTTCGTATGTGTACACTTGTGCCAGTGGAAACAATCGTGTGTACGTAGGTGCACAGTAGGGAAATCCATGTACATCTCGAAAAACGTGTAGTTCTGGGTCATACATTAGATCAGACTTTGCTAGGTTTGTCTGTAGTTATATTTCTCTCAGTGGGTAATTATCCCTGTTACGGGGTCCCTGATTTTAGCATAATAACGTTGGTTTTCCCTCCAGGGTTTTTCCAAGGGTATCTACCCAAAATATTGGTGTTCATGTGTGCATGATTTGATTTCCTGATTTTTGCTTCCACTATATTTATTGAGTTGAATATTTCAACAATGTATTTTTGTTTTCTGAGCTGCTAATATGATTTGCAGTAAGGAAATCACTAGATAACAAGATACCTAGGTGCTGGAGTAAGAGATTTTCAACATTCGAAGATTAATCAACCATATCAAAAGTCAGATATATTCTTGGAATGTGAGTCAAAATAAAATTGCTACCCATTCTAATATTTTTCAATTTCCTTATAAAGATATCTGGTCTTCTTTCAAATATCTAGGCATGCCCATTTGTCTTCATTCCTCTTCTTCCAATTTGTGGTAGCAGGTTATATCCAAAATTAAGACTAAATTTTTTCAGTGGTGAGCACATTGGTTGAACCCTGAAGGTTGTCTTGTTCTCACTAAATCCCTATTATCATCTCTATTGGTCTTTCAATATTCAACACTTTTAGCACCTACTGGAATAAAACCACAGATAATGCATGAGATCGGGAAGTTCTCATGGTAGGGTGGTAACACAAATAACAAAAGATTTCATCTTGTCAGCTGGTCTATTGTAAGAGAACCTAAGACTCATGGGGGGTTGGGCATCAAGGATTTAGTTATGATGAATTTAGAAATGGGAGGCAAGCTACTTTGGTGATTGATTCCAAGGAAATATGATTGGTGGAAGAAAGTATTAGTTAGAAAATATTTCAAGGGTACTAGGAAAAGATGCTTGGAAGAGAATCTTTCCTCAAGGGAAGGCTTCCCCATATGAAAATTGATTAAATCCTCTATCCCAACAATACAACCTATTATCTTAGGTCCCTAGTGTTAGAATAAAAGAGATGTGCTCATTTTTCCATAGACAGTATCTTAATATTGTCACCCAACCATAGGCATGCAACCACCCCCGAGAACCATAACCTTGATAGATAGAATAATTATGGAAGCAGTACCAGACCCAAAAGATAACCAAGACATAACGTATCTCTCTTTCTCCAAGAATAGCGTACCAAACAGAAAGTCCATAAACCAGAAACCAAGACCAAAATCCCAGTTGCAGTAGTTGCAGCTGCTCTCCTTCTCCAAACTTGTGCACCACTTATATGTGTGAGTTGTGAGAGTGTGTATGACCAAATGAGCTCAAGCGCCCTATATTTATAGTTCTCTTTGTCTCATGTCCAGGCCGACTTCTTCTTTTAGAGGTCAATACTTAAATATTAATTTGTTTATTGATTCAACATGTCTTCTAGGGTTTCTATACATATGTTTAGGGTGTCTCTAGCTTCCCGGAATATTCTAGTCTCGTCAATGGTTTCACGTAGAGGTTAATACCTTCCGCAACTATCATAATATCAACACTCCCTCTTATCTAGGGAGGTATTAAAGGCAATGGTCTTGAGCACAAACATACCATTCAACTGGTAGCATCATCATAGCCACATAGTCTATCTCATGATCAAATCACGAGCACCATCACCACTATCAGTATCATCTGATAACATCAACTGCATCATATCTCGAGGCCATACTCCATCTGAGTAATTGGGAATGATGATGAATAGTTGTCCCAACAGATGTTGAAATCCACCCTATGGGCTATAGAAACTATTCCTATAGGAATTTCAATCTCTGACTATTTTATAATCGGGTCATATGTACCATAGATATCAATCTCTACCCATATTCCTTATAAAATATTGGTCCCATATCAACCACCCTAATTAAGACGTCATGTCCTTAGGAGGTGGACTATTCAATTTTATCGGGCCAATAACTATGCCTCAAGAAGAATACCAGTCCATGATATGTTAGCAATCTGTCAACATGGACCATTCTCCATGGGGAGAATGTCTTTCCACCAACAATTTGTTCTAGAAGGACCATTCTCTTCCTAGAGAATGTATGCCCATCAACACACTGACTATACATCTAGCTGGAAATCATCTCCAACACTAATGGTAGTCTCCATGGCAATTAGATAGCATACAACTTCAACAATGCCATCCAATAAAACACAATTGTGTCTATTCATATTAATATACAACTATTATCCAATGGTACACAACCACTCTTAGTAGGAAACTGCTACTAACAAATGACACACAATCACTACCAATGGATCACATCCACCATAGTAGCATACAATTATTGTCTCGAGAGACATACAGTCTCTACAACAATCATATCATCTGACATCAACCTGTATAAACAATATCATGATACAAACTGAGTCATTTGGGCCATTCTTCCACTCACGTCTATGAGATCTGGAAGAGCATCTTCCCTCAGAAAGTTAGACATCAACCATGGGATATTTGGACTAGTATTCTCAAGCATATAAGAATACTTGTCCTTGATTTCTAAACTTGGACCATTCACCTAACTAGGGCATTCTTCTGGCACTAATCACAATGAAACTTGGAGAGAATGAGTCTTCCCTAGGGAATTACTATCCCTGATTGCTGAACTTGGACCATTCACCTAACTGGGCCATTCTTCTGGCACTAATCATAGTGCAACTTGGAGAGAATGAGTATACCCTAGGGAATGACTGTCTAGACCATTTCCTATGGAAATGATTGTCCTGCACAAACCTCATATAACGAACCATTACTCGAAACTTCTCACAACTGTGAATTTCAAAATAATGACTACCCATAGAGGCATGCCATTCTACTTGACCACTACTCAGAGTGACTGCCAAGAAGAATGATTTTCCTAGACCATTCCCCCACATTGGACATGAGGGGAATCATTTTCTATGGTACATCAACAATCTATCAAACCATTTTCATTATGAAAATGATTGTCTGATCTGGACCATTTTCATTATGAAAATGATTGTCTGATCTGGACCATTTTCCAAACTGGAAAATGACTGTCAGTCATAAATCTTGGACCACTTTCCGAACTGGAAAGTGACTACCCAACCTGGACCATTTTCCAAATTGGAAAATGACTGTCCATATAATATATCAGTTCTCCCTCCCAACCTAGGGAGTAATCACTTCCTTTTCCAATAAGGAACTCATCTCCACGATTCTGACTTGTCTCTTAAGTACACAAACTTTTCATCTTGGACATAGGATTTACCGAATTATCTGATATATGCTCATTAGTGGAGATATACTCGAGAACCACTTCTCCCCTTTGGACTTTATCACGAAGAAAATAATGCTTGATCTCAATGTGATTTGACCTGTCATGGAACAACGGGTTCTCTGAGAGATTCACACAGCTCTGGTTATCACAATATATCACTGTCGAATCCAACACTTGATCAAGCAGTACAAAAACTGACTTACAGAGCCACATTGCTTCCGTACAAGCATCATAAGCTGCAATATATTATGCTTCTGCAGTGCTGAGTGCAACAGACTTTTGTTTCCTGCTAGCCCATGATATCGTGGCGAAACTCAAACTAAAACATATCCAAGAAGCACTTCTTTTGTCATATGAACTCCTTTCCCAATCTGAATTTATAAATCCATGCAATTGTATATCATAACTCAAACGTCCCACGAAGCAATTTCAAGGCATGCTTTGCAGTTACTCAATTTTCATGGCTAAGTTCCACCTAGAACTATTTTCACAACAAAGAAAATATCTGGCTGAGTATTCTCCAAATACATTAACGAGCCATTCAATTGTTGATACAGGGAAGGGTCTACTGGATCCGAGTCTCTCATCTTCTTCATATATGTTATCATTGAATTTTTCTATAGATTTTCAATCCATCATCCCAGACTTTTAAAGAACCATTTCAATACACTTCCTTTGTCATAGGAAGTTTTCACCACGCTTCTACTCTACATGAGAGGCTCTGCACTAGGTTGCTTGAATCCATACAAGGTCTTCTTCTATATTCATACATGGGTCTCTTTCTGGTATACCTCAAAACCTTGAGGTTGTTCTATATTCTTCTTCTTCAATTACTCTATTGAGAAGAACAATCTTTAAATCCATCTAATGTAAACTCCAACCCATGGACACTGCAAGAGATATAATGGCTTAGGTAGAGGTATATTTGGTTACT
>WSFP011415679.1:0-23784 GCA_009831015.1 Picea engelmannii
GATACAATAACAAAAAATCAAAAAAAATTGAAAAATACTCCTTTCTATTCTAGAAAGGATAAGAACCTCACACAAAATCCCATCCAAACTGTTAAAATAAGGTACTGGTAATTATTTATTTTATGATAGAATTTTACACTTAAAAGGAAAAAGACAGAAGATTTCACGTTGATCCATGAAAATAAAACATAGCTATATATAAAACAATTGAGAGGAAAGACAAGTTTTCATTGTGGATGGAGTAAAATGAGGAAATCCAAAATCTTCCTCTACATTTACAATTGTTTAACCAAGAATTTTTTCTCCGTGAAAACTCCAAGCAACGACTGGAAGAAATGACGAAGTGCATCGTGAAATCTAGATTTCAGTTCAGTGTAATCATCCTGGTAGGAGCTCAAATGTTCCCGATTCATGAGCAGAACCAAATGAAAACACATATTTATAATAGTAACACAGATACACGGTGAATAATAATAGATATGCAGTAAAACATGACTTCTATTAAAGCTTATCTTTAAGAAGACATGTGACAACTACGCTCATTCACAAGAAGATGGGTACCATGACCTTTTCAAGGAATTTTTACAATAAACCTGTATTCCAAAACTCTAGAAATCCAAAAGCCTAACCATAGGATATGAGGCAAAAAAAATCATGTGGACCTGGTTGGGGTAAGTTAGTACATCAACTTCCATAGGTGCATATGATCTCCGTTTAGGGCACACAATAGCTAGTTGGAAAGGTATTGATGAGTAGATTCATTTAGGGGGATAAATATGAGTCTTTGACTATCATCAAGGTTCTTTATCATGAAAAAACCTCTTTTAGGCCCTCAAAATGGCCCGAGAAGTTTGAGACCCAAAAAATGCTAAAAATAGTAAGTTGCAGAAAATTGTTTTGAGCCAATTGGAATAGTTGGGTGGCCACCAAGATCCTTCTAGATCAATATTCCCCCCTTAATAAGAAATGGTCTCCATTGGGTTGAGTTCCCCCATTAGATGAGGAAATTCTATTGAATTTGGCCCCACGTGAGCCACGTGCCTTAGTGCAGGAGCTTCCCTGCTTTGATAACTTGATAAAGATGGATCCTCAATTGGTGAGTTCCCTTGATGTGTGTGTCCATGATCTAATCAATGGATTCTTGTTCCATGCAGTTAGAGTTGAGCTCTGTTGGTGTCAATTGTTATGTTATCTTCAAGGTGTCCAAAAAACAGTGGAAAATAAAGCCGAAGGAGGTCCACGAAGATTTTGATGAGGCCCTGTAAGGCGTTCTTTCTGCAAGTACAACCAAACTTTGTCTTCCAGTATTGATCATGGAGCTACTTGTACTTTTCATTGGACTTCTGTAAAATATACTGAACCTATTGGCATATGTGTTGGATATGATGAATAAATAGGATGCGTTCGACTCGCTCAATGAATCAAGTGGACGCAAGAGTCTAACACTGTAGTCAGTGTCCTGACTTGAGGTCAGCTAGGAAAATCAACGAGTAAGTTAGTACTTCTTGTTTTATACTTGATGTTGAGGTAAAATTGTTGCAAATATGTGGACCACTTCTGATGGCGATCATTTTTCAATTCACCTTTTGTCTCCATGAACTAAAATGGATTATTATCAATGTGGATGATTGTCTCATTCCCAAGAATGTCCTCCCTCCACTAGCGACAGGCTTGCACAATGGAGTAAATTTATATCTCGTAAGTAGGGTACTTACGAATGACCTATCATAGTGTCTCACTATGATAAGACATGGGGTGGTCGTACTGAGTGATGAATGTGGCCACAACATAGTCTAAAGCATATGTCTCGATCTCAAAGGGTTGTTGTAGGTCACGTAATGAAAGAACCGAGGCTGAGCACAAGAGTTGCTTCATATCATCCAACGTTTTTTGTTGGGCAAGCCCCACAAAAATATTGCCTTACCACCACGCTTGGTTATTTGGCTCAGGGCCCATGCAATATGGGAGAATACCAACATGAACCTACGATATAAATTAGGAATGCCTAAGAAGCTCTAAAGCTCAATGAGCATGGTTAGGGTTGGTCACTCACAAGTTACTTGGATCTTGGCTGGATCAGCATGCACACCATCCACATCAACAATCACTACGACATGTTGGAAAAATTGTGACGATCTGCTTGCGATGTCAATGAACATACTATCGAAAAATAGAGGAAATTTCATGTTTTTTTCTCCATCCTGCCTCATATTTTAGCACGTGCGATGTACTTTTCAGATATTCGCTCTTGCAACATCTTGTGAATTCCATCAATCTTGCGACGACATGAAATGTGCATAACTCTTGCAATGGTGTGGACACCAGGTCCTCCCTCACCCAACCACTATTTGACAAAGTCAACATTGACTTGGTTAAGTGTCGTTGAAATTGTGACATTATAAAATCTATAAATATGTTGCATTTTATGCATGTTGGGAAAACATTATAAAATCTATAAATATGTTGCATTTTATGCATGTTGGGAAAACATTATAAAATCTATAAATATGTTTCATTTTATGCATGTTGGGACAAGTTTTCTATAACAACGATGGTTCAAAAAGGGTATATGGTATTCTTGGAAAAAAAAAGTTCTTTTTTCATACATTATAATAGAAAAATATAATAGATATTTTATTACACATCATTCAATTTTATAAGATAATGATCAGTATATGTCTATCGAGAAGAATGTCATAAAACATTAGAGGTGGGAAAAAAATTAAATAGGGTGAAAAGGGTGACTGTAAATGTTATTTCCCTTGAAAAAATTATTGTACTAGACGTCCTCAAAGAGTTTTAATAGAAACAACTAAAAACCATTGTAGAAACTATGGGCACATGGATGGGTAATCAAATGAATATCATCCCTTGGTAATTAGCTATATATATATCCATTATCTATTTTAATATTGATTGTATTCTCAAACTTTTATACTATTTTATACATGCACTAATTTTGCATGATTTTTTGTAATTATAAAGTTCGAGTTGTCCCCTAAATTTACGTAGAAAGCACCAAGTAGTAGCATAAATGATGTTGTACAAGATGAGGAACATGCAATGGATAATGAAGATCAAATTAATGATCCCATGAAAGTAGATGACAATAATAACATAGTTCAATATGATGGGACAAATGAAAAGATCCAAGACTTATTTAGTCATCCAGATGAGGATCATGGGGACAATAGTGATGGTATTTATGATGAACCTTTCATTGAAAAGGAAAATAAATGACTTTATAAAGGGTCAAGATAAAATATTTTCTCCACTACATTGTTGGTGGTGAAATTAAAGGTTATGAATCATTTTTCGAGCACTTGTATGACATAGATCCTAAGGTATGTAATATGTTTCATCACATCTACATAATAGTTGACTTTCCCCCCCTTTTTTATTGTTAATAATGTGAAATAAAAATGAAATATTCACAATTACTATTATTTACATTAACTAGTTATTTTTTATGTTTTAGATTGTTAGGTGAATTTTTGTTACCCTCGTCAAATATTTTACCTCACACATATCAAGATTTACATGCCATTATGAAAGACATTGGAATGCACTATCAAAGTATAGATGCATGTCCTCATGATCATATTATATATTATGGACAAAATGCATTGAAAACAAAATTCCCGGTATGTGGTATCAATAGATATTGAACCCATCAAGTAACAAAAATGGATCCTCGAAAGGTTCTCTGACATATTCCCATAATTCCACATTTGCAATGACTGTTCATGTGCCCAAGCATAGCACATTTTATGGATTACCATGCACGAAACAGAATTGAACATGGAATTCTTCGAATTCTTGCATATGGTTATGAATTTAAGGTACTTGATTCAAAATGGCCATAATTTACAGATGAACCTCGTAATGTTAGGCTTTCATTGACAACTCACGGTGTTAATCCATTTGGAGAGCTTCAATCTGTTTACTCAGTGTGGCCTATATTTTTTATCAACAATAACATTCATCCTTGGATGTCAATAAAGAGGGAGGACATAATGTTGACAATGATTGTTCTAGGTATTTGTTTGCATTAATTTTTCAAATGCAATTTTTTCATTTTTTTTCTTCAGAATATCTTTTATTTATTTATTTACGTATATACACATACCATGATAGTAATTTCGTGTAATTTCAAACAATTAGGTAAGTACCAAGTTAAATATATGAATGTGTATATAAATCTTCTTATCGATGAGCTACTAAAGTTATGAGAGGGAATCACTATGTATAACATCTATAAATCAATTGGGCATAACAGATTTCAATGTCGTGCAATACTTTATGGACAATTCATGATGCTCCGGGACTAACACATTTTTGTTGTATGTAACGTTTTGTATTGCACGCTTGAATAATATATAATTAATTTAAGATATCATGCATGTTGTTTAAATAATCCTTTTTGCAGGTCTTCAAACAAAGGGTAAATTTGTATGTCTAGTTTGTAATCCTAAGATGAAATCTCACCGGTCAAAAAGTTTAGGAAAGGAGGTGTTTTATGAATATATACACTTCCTCTCTAAGAAAAATAAGTATCGTACTACTGAAAAATATATTTTCAATGGGAAACAAAAGACTGGACTAAAACCCCAAAGAATGACACCTCAACTATGGAAGTTGACATATGATATAATTAATCCTCGAGGTATTCATTGTGTTTATGTATCATAAATGAAATCATGTTTTGAAATTTTATTTTAATTATTCAATTTTCCATTTATCACTAGGATAAAAATGTCTAAAGTCATCGAGGCTTCTTGGTCCAAAGATTTCCCCCGTCCCTATCTATTTCAAAAAAAAAATGGTAGGGTAGAGCTAATATTTTTTTGTTAAAAAGGAAAGAGAGCATACATATGTACAAATAAAATTGTAAGTGTCATGCACTTAAAGAGAGACAATATACTAACCAAGAGAGATAGTGTGAGTCTAATTGAATATGGATGATGACAAATGATATCCACCTACATTATAGTAGTTAATGTTGTGACAATTCGACATAATCTTCCCTTGAATTGACTGACCCATCAACTCATTTCTATCGGAATATATCCCCCACACACATCTCTCCTCTAATTCCTCAGCTACAAGAAACAAGTGGTCATGATTATTTATTATATGATAGAGAATAGATGTGTGTGGAGGATGTATTCCCATAGATATGATGGCATGGATCGGTCAACTCCTCGAAGGATTGTGTCATATTCTCAGAAGTTGTAGAAATATTAATCACTCTATTGTGGGGTGAATAATTTTTACCTATGGATGATAACATGGGGTGGTGGTGCATTACGATCCATGTACTATAAAACTGTAAAATCAAACAAGTAGAGGATTCATTATGACTTGACGTAGCCTCTCATCTATGTAATATTTTTTTTTTCAATATTTTCAAGATTCAACCTATTTATACTAAAACTCACCTTGAAAGGTTGAGTTTCCATGTTTCATTTTCCTTGTGAATAATTATTTATTTCTATTATATCTTTTTTTGATTTTTTAGTTTCCAATTTTAGCACTCATAGTTCTTAAATGTCCATGGTTTTTCATTCTATCTCAATCGCCTACATAATAATTTAAGGGAAAACCCTAATAGACATATAATGTATATGAGGAAACATGTGGGAGCTTTCATGGAGGGCCACATCAAGTGATGGATCCAAGGATGAATTGCCAACATCCATTAATAATTTAAAGGAGAAAAACCATATTTTATTTTACATCATCATCTATAGGGGACAATTGGAAGGTACTCTTGGATATATATATTGCAATGTTTCTCATGCCAAAACTCACATGACATTATGATATTATATATGGATAAATTTATAATGTTTCCCATCTCAACTAAGATGCATTCCATCCAGAAAACTCATCAAAATTAAAATTTATTGATAACTAATTTCATGTAGCTTACAACTATGAATTACAATCATATTTAGCTACTATTTGGTACAATTAATTTGATGCATCTAAAGCATTCTAATTTAAGCATGAAATGTAGTTAATAAAATCAAATACAAAGGCATATAAATACGTTTTAATACAGAGTGGATGAAAAACAATTTAACTCGTGAATATAACACATACAATGGATAAAACACTTATCTTCTAATTTCATTGTTCAAGCAGCTACTTGGGACGGATGTTCCACCCAACCATAGACATTTGTTTCCAAATTTAAATATATATTCACCTCCAATCTAGGGCTAGCAATGCAAAAAAGAGGGGGGTCTCTCCCTATCCATTCACAACTATGAAAACTCACAAACCAGTCATATTTTCCTACAACTATTTTGATTTTCCACCAGCTCTGGACCTTCCCAACCTAAGGAATACACCCTTTCATTGATATCAATCACTTGGGAATCCCATTCATTTATCATGATCTCTCTAGCATAGGTAATCAATAATATCTTTACTTGAAACTCAAGGGACCTAATAGATATGACAACTACCAAGAAAAAACAACAACAATCACTTGTTGTTACAACGCAACTCACAAAGGATTTCAATAATTAGGCATGAGATCCTCGATCTTGAGTCTTCTACTCCAAATAAGCTCCACAATTCACTCCAACATGCTCAAAATTTTCCCTCCATGGTTTCTCCAACTCCAAGTTCTCTTTTTTCCTCTGTTCTTGTTGTTCATCCCAAAAACTTGACTGTCTAAAACTTTTGTCACATATCATATGAATTTCCTCTCCATTGGATTTCTTTTTTTACGAACACACTTCACCAATATGATTTTACTTATCCCCCATTGTTACAGGAGAATCCCCCTGCGGGCAAGTGGACTCCCTCTTGGGCTCTAGAATCCTAAGACCAAGATAGAAATGATGCTAATGTTGGTCAGTGACATCCTTTTAAACCTAGCTAAACTAATGTATTGAGAAGAGGAAGAAATGTGTACCATTTTAACGATGTTCGTCCTCGCACAGTCCAAGTTGAGCTTTGATCCCCAAGCTCCTCGATAAGTCTTGCAAAACAAACAAAGACAGAACAAGCTTCCTATTCCACTAAGATTATCTTGAAACCAGATCTATCTAATAGAGACAAGTTCATCTAGAATAAACAAAACCTTGAAAGAAATGGGCCAAGAACATGTGTATATTAATGAGAACAATAGAGAATACCTACAGACCTTTGATGAAGGTGCAGAATCCTCTCCCATATATCCTTGTACAACCCTTTTCTCAAGTAATCCACACACAAACTGATTATGCTTGACTGGTTATCTCCCTTATGAGATCATAACTTTGATGCCTCTAAACTGCCATATGATTTTACCATGAGAAGGCCTCTTTATATAATCTTGGAGAGTCCCAACCACCTTAGATATTCTTAGGATGGGTTGAGGATCTTTCTCCTTCAGATGTGGATCCCCCCTAAGATCCATCCTTGACCTCAGATTTGAATCCAACTGATTTCCAAGATGAAAGGGATTTTTCCCTGATTTTGTTCAACAACCCAAAATTTGCTCAAACAGGCCAACACTCCCCCAAAAGGGTGCACATAGTGTTGCAGCGCTTCCCAAAAGGAGGGTACAGAGTGTTGGCACTCCCTGATAGTGGGCAAGGGAGCATTGCCCAAAATTCCTTCAAAAAATCCCAATGCCACCCCATATTTGTGTCCTGAGTTATGGAACGCTCCCCCAAGAGGGGTAGGGAGTGTTGGCACTCCCTGATAGTGGGTAGGGGAGCATTTCCCTTCAAAAATCATTTTTAAGTGGTATTTTCCATGGAAAATGCTTTGTACTCCTCATCAAATGATTTCTCATTCTTAAACTAGTCTTTGAGGGTGTCTCAAGTGTCCTTGTGATGTCGTTTGAGACAAGACATGGGCAAGATGAATGTATGATGTCTGCGACACTTGCGACACTTATGGATAAAAATGACACGTGTGACATATGTAATGATGACAATAGGTCATCATTGAAGTGAGTAATTTTGATGTGTAACAGATTTCCCCCCAAAGTACGAAGTTAGAAGATGGAAATTGATGACTGAAGTACTTTGTAGACTTTTTCGAGCAAGGGTATGGACTCGGAGAACCTGGCAAAAGCTGCACACAACCATAAAAAAAATATTATGATATGTTTCAAACCCAAGGAAGACATACCTATTCTTGGGTGATAAATACTTGCAAGGTAAAGCCACCATAAAATACACTGCAGATCCATAATTGTATTAACAAAATGGTATAGCCACCCAAGATACAATGTGGATCTATACTTCCATGATATGAACTGATTGTAGCCACAAAAAATACACTGTGGATCTATGACATGACAAGACATAGCCACAGACCAATACAAAGTGGATCTATGTGACATTATATGTGTCAATATTCAAGAGACACTCCATCGCAACCTGGGCAAAGTACATACGAGAGTTATCACTCAACCCAGGGTCTTCTTACCGATCTCGATGCGGTATGAGTCTAACCATGTGGATAGATGTCCTCATGTTGAACATGGTAGAAACCACTTGATTATTGTTCGATGAGGTAAATTGTTAACAAGAGCGAGGGAAATCACCATTGATGTTAATGATTCCCAAGGTACCCTAGTACATTCCAACAGATGTGAACAAATGAGTTGAAGTCGAACATCCATGGAATCATCCAATTAGGGGTCAATGATGTAAACCCACCTCTGGATGCGAGGAGGCCTACCATTGATGCATGCAGATCCCAAGTCACTAATTGGTTTGTAATTGTAGTATCTGGATAATGTGTTGAAGTCGATAGGAATAGACTCGTCATAGGAGGGCCTTGATGTATCCCCCATCAATGACACAAAACTGACATAGAGACTGACACTGAAGTACTTTGTAGACTTTTTTGATCAAGGGTATGGACTCGAAGAACCTGGCAGAAGTTGTACACAACCATAAAACAAATATTATGATATGTTTCAAACCCAAGGTAGGCATACCTATGCTTGGGTGATAAAGACTTGCAAGGTATGGCCGCCATAAAATACATCACAAATCCATAATTGTATTAACAAAAAGGTATAGCCACATAAGATACAATGTGGATCTATACTTCCATGATCTGAATTGATCGTAGCCATGAAAAATACACTGTGGATCTACAATATGACAATACATAGCCATGTACCAATACAAAGTGGATCTATGTGACAATATATGTGTCAATACTCAAGAGAAACATCATTGCAGCCTCGAAAAAGTACATACTAGAGTGATCACTCAACCCAGGGTCTTCCTACCGATCTCGATGCGGTGTGTGTCTAACCATGTGGATAGATGTCCTGATCTTGAACATGGTAGAAACCACTTGATTACCGGTTGATGAGGTAAGTTGTTAAAAAGCACGAGGGAAATCACCATTGATGTCAATGATTCCCAAGGTACCCTAGTACATTCCAGCAAATGTGAACAAATGAGATGAAGTTGAACATCCATGGAATCATATGATTAGGGGTCAATGATGTAAACCTATTGTCGGAAGTGAGAAGGATTTTCATTGGGGCATTCAGGTCCCAGGGTACTAGCTGGTTTCTCTGTCTAGTTCCCAAATAATGTGTTGAAGTCAATAGGAATAGACTCGTCGCAGGAGGGCCTTGATGTATCCCCCATCAATGACACAAAACTGACATAGAGATGTAAATTGGTATATCAAATGAACATGGACTGGCACGAGTATTGAAATAGGATATTTGTGGTGGCTTACTCTCGAGGCAGATACTTCCCTTGAACACTGAGGCACAACAACAAAAACATGACATGGACCAAAATGTGATGATGCAGTGGATACTATGACTTATGTCGTGTTACCCAAAGGAGTAAATAAACTCAGAGGATTGGTTCAGTGGAGAGGTTCAATGGATTAAAATGTATGCATAGACAAAGTGTTGTGTTCATGGATGACCGTAAGAGTGACTTGTAATGTTCCCAAAAACTTCTTGGCTTGCTTCCTTCAATTGTTTCCCCCATCCAGATAGATGAGTACCTATTTTTACTTTAATGAGCTCAAGGAGGATAACACATGCTCGATATAACTCACCTTTTCTAAGTACCTCTTCCTTTATTTAACAAACTGGAAGAAGTAAGGGTTCGGTCCCATATGGGCTCTTCAATGTATGATTGTTTAACAAGTCCAGGGAAGGTAAACTCGGTGATTTTTCATATTTAGAGAGTCTGAAAAGAAATTAAAGACAACTCCATTGTTGTCCTTTTTCATAATTTTAGTCTCACAAGGCCAAAAAGGAGATAAAATACCACTCGAAAGATGCCCTTTCAAACCTTTTAACAAGTGTGAAAGGAAACAAGATCACTTGGAAATCTTTTCATGTTTAGAGATTCTGAAAAGAGCTTAAAGACGACTCCAAGGGCTTCCTTTTTCATATTTCCAAGCGAGACCGAAAAAGAGATAAAAGGTTGCTTGGTTACATTCTCATGTTTTTACGAGTGTGAGAAATAACAAATACTAAGCTCGATATGCCCCTAGCTTGAAAAGCTAGTGGATTAACTCCAGAATTATCATCAAAGGCTGGAGACATGCCCCCCAAGCCTCAATTCATTCACTAACTTTGAGGTTGTCACCAAATTCTGTACTAGATTGAGAAAAGGGATAAGGGTGGATGAAAGGAAGGTTCAAATACGAGACCTAATGAAAGACTTGAATCGACATCTATGAGATCTAGAAAAAGACTCGACTTGACGGGAGAGGTGACTATTTCATTTTTTAACAAGATTGACACAGGAAAAGAATTATGCTGAAGGCTCTGGGTTCAATCCACAGATCAATGTTTCATTTTTTAACAATCTTCCTACAGAGAGAAAAAAATATGCTCGTAGCCTTTGTTTTATTTTTTAAATGAGCTTTCCATAGAGAAGAGAAACTATGCTTGTGACCTCTATTTCATTTTTTAATGAGCTTGCCATAGAGAGGAAAACTATGGTCATAGCCTTTGTTTCATTTTTTAACGTGCTTTACACAGAGAGAAAAATTGTGCTTGTGAATTCTTCTTGATCATGTCTTCCAAGAGGATAATTCTCGAGAAAGACACCATGTCAAGAGACAAAACTCCATTATGGCTTCCAAGAAATCTTCAGTGGATGGAAAAATAATGCTCCAGAAGGAACACTTGTTGAGGGTCTCATCAGGGGTAAGGAGATTATTCTCCAATAGCCCTATTGAAGAGATGACCATGTCAACTACCAGATATAAGTCATCGAAATTTGAAGTCATGGGAGACAACACCACATAATTGACCTGTGGCATGGGTGATATTGACTGCATACAAGACCCGTTTAGGGAAGTCACTGGGTTGATGGTCAAGTTAGGGCCAACAAATGAAAGTTTATCAATAGTCACCATTCTTCCATCATGAGGGAAAGATATCACACGAAAGAGAGTGGACACAATAGTGTTCATGGAATAGACATAATCTTGCCCAAGGAGTAAATTGAAATCCAAGGGGTCCTAGACTACCATAACATCAATAAAGTCAGTTTTCCCTCCCAAAGTTAGAAGAAACTGAGGAAGGATCCATAAAGGGTGACTGGTTCTTTTGTTAAAAGAGAACAGAGTTTGGTTAATTGGCACAAGTTGAGGATAACCCAAATCTTTCCAAGAAATAGAGGATAAAATACTAATAGATGAACCTTCATTTGTCAGCGCATGAGGAACTGATTAACCACAAACGTGTAATGTAATATTGAAAGGAATGTGAGAGGGAAGACGAGGTCCAGTTAGCACACCCCAATAAAAAAGGATGGCCTCATTACTTGGAGGGGGTTTTGCAATAGAGGGAGGAATGCCCCCTAGCATAATATATTATGTATCAGCGAGAAAAACATGGGCATAATCAAGTTTACTCTCTAGTGGGAGAGTAGGATCGATTGATAATGACATAAAATTGACCACTTGGGCTTCATTCTCCAAGGGGAGAATGGGGTCGAAAGGTGGAAATGGATCAACTACTTGGGTTTCACTCTCTAATGGGAGAGCAGGATCGACCGAATATGGGATCAGATCAACTAGTTTGTCAACTCGTTCATCTAAGGATGTGACCATATTGATGACATGATCAATCGGATTGACTGATGAAGGGACCAAAGAAATCACTTTGGCACTCATTTGAGGAGGAGTGGGATTGACCAAGTTAGCACTCTTCAGATGAATGGTGGGACTGACCAATGACGGGACTGGATCAGTCACTTGGGTTTCACTTTTCAGATGAAAATTGGGGCTGATCGATGAGGGAACTGGATCAACTACTTTGGTTTGTGGTTCAATCGAGGATGAAAGTATATTGACCACTTGATCAACTAGACTGACCAGGGATGGAACCAAATTGACCATTCCATCAATGAACGATGGGTTGGGGGAAATATTAAGATAACTAGTTGGAAGTTGAAGCTTTACCAAAAGAGAAAAAGCCTCATCCATATGAGGACAAAGGTGAGAATAATGATCACCTTCGCATAACATACAAGGAAATTTGACAGTTTTCTTCTTGTTACCAACCTTAACACCACTAGTTGATGGGATGTCACCAACATGTCTAGTAGGGGCTGATGATGTGGAGGACCACATTTCTAAGACCTTGGGAAGACCAGGGCAATCCCTTAGAAAGTGGTCACCCTTACAAAGATTGCAAAGGAATTTGGGATTCAGATTCTTCATTTTAATCTTGTCGACCTCATCAACACTCCCAGTATGATCAACAGTAACAGGTTTCTTGGATCCAAAGTCTGATGTAGTTAGAGGCTTGGTCCTTTCCAAGTTCTTCTTATTATCTTTTCATTTCTTCTTCTTCTTATCAACCTGGATACTTGCTTTTAGATATTTCACTAGGAGAAGAAGGAGAAATGGAAGGAGACCTGATAGGTGAAGAAGGATAAAGGTCGACATGAGGTTGATGTGTGGGTGGTGTGATTACATATGAATCACTTGCATTCAAGATCACCGGAGTGGAAATCAACCATACCGGTAACCCAATTGTGAGACTTGGAAGGCTCAAAGTAGCGATGTAATGAGGACCAACGTCTCCGTAACAAGGAAAAATAAAGGTTTCCCCTGACAAATGGGTTCCTTCATTGGTCATTTCAGGAACCGACGCCATAAAAAATAAATATCCAACCCAGATTTTGCTAGGGAAAAAACACAACACATGCTAAAAATATAGTAAGAAAACAAGCAAACAAAACCTTCTCATAATGAGCAACCTAGTTGGTGATGAAATCCAACATTGCGGGAACAAAGTAAGAAGGGGATGAGATAGAGCGGGTGGAAAAGTTACGTTGATGACCTACTTAATGGACTTACACCTTGGTGCAATCTCCCACACATAATCATGGGTATACCCTCCAAGGATCTCTAGTGAGTCTAGCCAACTTCGATTATAGGTACCATGAAGATTTTCCCCTCCAAAGTCACCTTGTGTAAAGACCCTAAAGTGATAAGACACTAATTTTACCAACTACAATAGTGATGCTTGGGGAAACAGTCGACAGTCCGATCCACGTACAAGGGAATGGTATCTAGCCCGAAATCAACTTGAAAATATTCTACTCATCATTGTGGGTATACTTTAAAGCGAACCCCATAATACGCGCAATCTCTACACCAAAACCAACAAAGGAGGGTGAGTAACTCTGCTAGTCTTAATGCGACCTCAGGTTTGACCCTTGTGTGAGAAGGGATTCCCAAAAAAAAATGTACCAATTGGATTTAGCTTCTCCCTAACACAAGATTCTATTTGTTTGCGGCTTTGGAAAGTTATCTTTCACACCTATTTCAAAGCCCTACAACTAATCTGATGCAGGTTTGCTACCAAAAAATATAAAAATGTCTAATCAATTTTTAGTTTAGCGCTTTATTTTTAAGGTTTTTGTTACTCAAAAGGAAAGTGGCGTGGACAATATGGTGTTTTGACCGACTTGAAAGTTATGAAAAGAGATGAAGATGAAATATTTTCATTTCGATGAAATCTATGCTACAAGAAGGAGAAAACATTCATCATTACAGATGCCCAATGTCTCAAAAACACCAAAACCGATGCAATTCTTCTACTTCAAATGCAAGCTAGTTTCACTACCCAAAATAAAAAAATGCATCTATGTTCTTTGTTTGATTATGATGTATACAAAAATTAAATACAAAACCTTCAATTCTCCACTATTTTCAATCAAGAGAAAGAGTCCTATACAAATGCAAAAGAGACGAAGGAAAAGGGCTACAGACAAAGCATGCACTCAAGGCAGTGAGGTATGAAATAAAAGAAGTATAAAATTGTTCTAACAAGAAATAAAACCATCAATTATTCTACAACCAATCAATCTTCAAGGAACACAAATAAAATGCAGAGAAGAATCCAAGAAAAGATAGGGAGAAAGAGAAATCACTCGAAACTGTCATGACAAAAAAGAAGATGGAAAAGACAATTTCACATTTATGAAAAAGTTTGAAGCTCAAATAAAGACAAGAGGGAGTGATAAGCATAAAAAAAACATAAAAAAAAAATCCAAACAACTTCACAAACCAACCACAGACTCTGGGTAAAGAGCTCTGTAAAACAAGTGGCAAACGACTAAGCAAAAGAAGGAAAAAACTCTCAAAAAAGAGACCAGCGTGTTGAAATTACTAAGACAACTAAGAGAGGGGGGGGTGAATCAGTTGTTATTGTGCTTAAACAATTTTAAGTCTATTAAAACATTCTTAATATTTCTTCAAATGATCATCAACATTATACAATATATGGACAGTAAAAGTAAAGAGCATCAATCACATATAAGGTATACACAGAGACAGATTTTCACGAGGAAACCCATAAAGGGAGAAAACCTCTTCTTCTTCGAAATGATGGGCAGTCTTTTAAGTTCTATACATCATCTATAATTGATCACCAACTCAATGTGAGGCTACTACCTCTGTTTTACAAGCTGCAACTTGTTTGAGAGCACCTACTCTCTTGTTTCTCTAGCACCCACTAGAAGGAAGCACCAACTCCCGTAATGTTCCAGCACCAACTAGATGGAAGCACTAACTTCCAGTCACACAAGCTCCAACATGTATAACAGAGAACACTTGTTCTCCCTTGCACCACCCTACAACCCTGGTTTCTCTGGCTGCAACCAGATGGAAGCTACAACTCCCTGTGTTCAAGCTCCCACTTGAACCTTTGAGGACAACAGTCCTCCCTAGCACCTCCCAGCCACCCTTGAATATAAATAAATAATTAAACAACCAACTACACAGATAAATCAATTCTTACCACTTCTTCTTTGTTTTGTAAATCTAGCCTTCTTCTCACTGTTCTGCAATTCTTCTCTTCCTTTGTCCGTTCTGCAAATCTGATTTGCTTCAACTTGTTCTATCATTTTTCTCTACTTCAACTTGTTCTATCATTCTTCTTTGCTTCAAGTTGTTCTGTCATTCTTCTATGCTTCAAGTCTTTTCTTAATCTGTTACTCTTTTCTGAGTTTTATCTCACACTGTGCATATTCTCAGTCTCACCCCATGCATTCTGTGATTTTCCCTTTCTTATAGTTTAATTCATTTTTCATCCCAAACAACCAACCTTGCACCGTCTGTATCGTTTTATTTTATGCACAACACACACAGCGGTTCAACTTCACATCTCCTTAGACAAAATAGAAACAACCATCCAAGCAACTGAAATGCCAACCGATCGGTAATCATGAGTTTGTTTCGCTAACAGAATTGTAACTGGTAAATTAACTGTGAGAGAGCACAATAACCCTCTGATCATGTTCAAGTTTATCAGCACCGTTGGATGAACTTTATTAATCTTGCCTCTAAATCGGGTTTCGGCATTTCGGCATTCCTGTGGCCAAGTGTCTCGACACTCCATATTGCGATCTCTGAAACTCCGATACAGAGCATTTATGTGCTAGTTCCTTCCTCTATATGACCAAGGCCATGACCAAGCGCTTATGCAAAAATTTCTTTTCACAAATTCGCCTTTCATGAGTCTGGAGATGACGCATCTCTACTCTTCAAGTCACCATCCCTGAAACCCCGAGATGGAGCTGGGATCAACGGTCCATGATCTCGATGAGTCTACGGTCCAGATCTCATCATGAATTCGCATATCGTGATTCCTTCGAAGGAGGTCCTTGTCACTCCAAGTTGTGATAAGTGAAACTCCGAAATGAATCTTAGATCAACGATCCAGAACACACTTTGATCTGACGGTTGGGAATAAATCATGATTTCGCATCTCATGATTTCGATGGTAAAGATTCTTGTCACTCCAAGTCGCGATAGGCGAAGCTTCAAGATGGAGTTCAGATCAATGGTCTAGAACACACCTTGATCTGACAGTTGGGAATAAATCACGATTTTACATCTCGCGATTTCAATGGTAGAGATTATTTTCACTCCAAGTCATGATAGGTGAAGCTCCGAGATGGAGCTCAGATCAATGGTCTAGAACACACCTTGATCTAACGATTGGGAATAAATCGTGATTTCGCATCTCACAATTTCAGCGGTAGAGGTTCTTGTCACTCCAATTCGTGATAGGCGAAGCTTCGAGATGGAGCTGGATCAACGGTCTAGAACACATCGTGAATTTATGGCTAGGATTAAATCATGATTTTGCATATCGGGATTTCGACGGTTTTGTTTCTTACCTCTCCAAGTCGTGAGTAGAGAAACTCTGAAATGGATTCGATGGTCCATATCAACAGTCCCAATCAATACTTGATCTGACAGTCATCGGGAACCTGCATCCAGAAACAAAATTTGCGATCATCCTCCTTGAATTTCAAAATGTACACTCGCTCGAGGGTTTCCTTAACCTTTTCAAATATAGCTTCATCTGGTAATACAATTTGATCAGCTTCTACCACATTTCTTGTTTTATTAAGCCATTTAAAGTGCAACAAATCCTCATCTCCCCTAGCTACACGAACAAGTCCTTTCTGAGTATCTGGCACAACTCGTGTCCCCTCTAGAGACATCATTCCAGCCTAAAACTCCAGCATGATCTCCTAACAATTGAATCGGATGATGCATTACAACATATAGAATCTGTTATGACCAAACCTTACAAATCCTCCCTGCAATGTCTTCTCATAATGCCCATCTATTTCATACTTTTTGTACTCATGCCATCTTCACTATTGTACTTGCCATCAATGACAAGTATAAAAGCATGCGCTATCTGTTAAAGATTTGCCAACATAGCGCTCCCTCAGAAGGGTGCAGAGAGTTTTGCAATAGTCCCTAAAACACTGTAGGGTAGCATTGGGACTCTCGAATGTCCTACAGGGGGGCGTTGGTCTTCCCAGAAACTCAGAAAAAGAGCCAAAAACCATGCAAAAACTCACCTATAATGCATGAAAATTGGTGAAATTACTAGTGAAGGTAGGAGAAGGATAATGGATGATGAATAAATAGTGAAATTGATTTGAAAGGTGTGAAAAGTGTAGGGACAAACCAAGGAAATAAAAATATGGATCCTTCCCGAGTGGAGTCGCCAATTTCTATTACATGAGAATCCCCCTACAGACAAGTGGATTCCCACTTGGGCTCTAGACTCCTAATACCAAGACAGAAAGAGTGCTAACATTGGTCACTGAAATCTTTTTAAACCTAGCTAAAGTAATGAATAGAGAGGAGGAAGAAAGGTGTACCTTTTTAACGATTTTCGTCCTCACACAGTCTGAGTTGAGCTTTGATCCCCAAGCTCCTTGATAATTCCTGCAAAACAAACAAAGACAGAACAAGATTCCTATTCCACCAATATTAGCTTGAAACCAGATCTATCTAATAGAGACAAGTTCATGTAGAATAAAAATAACCTTAAAAGAAACAAGCCAAGAACTTGTGTATATTAATGAGAACAATAGAGAATACTTACAGACCTTTGATCAAGGTGCAACGAACTCTCTCGGCTCTCCTTGTCCAATCCTTTTCTCAAGTAATCCACACACAAACTTATTATGCTTGAATGGTTATCTCCCTTATGAGATCATAAGTTTGATGCCTCAAAACTGCCATATGATTTTACCATGAGAAGGCCTCCTTATATAATCTTGGAGAGACCCAAACACCTTACAGATTCTTGGGATAAGTTGAGGATCCTCCCTAAGATCCTCCCTAAGATCCATCCTTGACCTCAGATTCAAATCCAACTGATTTCCAAGATGAGGGGTATCTTTCCCTGATTTTACTCAACAACCCAAAATTTTCTCAAACGGGGCAGTGCTCCCCCAAAAGGGTGCACAAAGCATTGCAACGCTCCCCCAAAGGATGGTACAAAGTGTTGGCACTGTCTGACAGTGAGCACGGAAGAAATGCCCAAAATTCCTTCAAAAAATCCCAACGCTCCCTCAGAATGGTGTCCTGAGTGTTGCAACGCTCCCCCAAAGAGTGGTAGGGAGTGTTGGCACTCCCTGAAAGTGGGTAGGGGAACGTTTCCCTTCAAAAATCATTTTTAAGTGGTATTTTCCATGGCAAATGCTTTGTACTCCTCATCAGATGATTTCTCATTCTTAAACCAGTCTTTGAGGGTGTCTCAAGTGTCCTTGTGATGTCGTTCGAGACACGACATGGGAAAGATGGTTGTTTGATGTTTGGGACAGTTGCGACACTTATGGATAAAAAACGACACTTGTGACACTTGTAATGATGACAATAGGTCATCATTGAAGTGAGTAATTTTGATGTGTAACACCCATGGTCCTAATAACTATGGGATGTGACTTCTCACACCCACCCTCTTACATGTATTCAATTACTGACTTCAGGGACAATCAATCAAAAACTAGAAGGTTCATATACAAATAGAAATTTTAGGAAGTGGGTTGAATTAATAAACATGGGTAATTCCCCCTTGGACCCCTCTTAGAAATTATCATATAACCTCCCCTGTGTTATGGATTAATTCGTCCCCCATATTTTTCCATATACCCCAGCAGTTGACATCACATTTTATTATTAAAATTCATAAATAAAATTCACATATGCATCGTTCAGTCGTAACCACACATCATATCTACATTAAGCATTAATTAAATTGAGGAACATAGAAAGTATTTTACATTCCCCCTCCCTTACAATTGTGCACCATCCTTCGTGCACACTATGCCTACACACACACACACACACACACATATATGCAAATTTACAATACAATACTAAAAAAATAAAATTATGCATATTTATACCCCAATGCTTATTCCAACCAAAATAGCCTACTCCTCTTGACTCATTGACCCGTGGAATGTACCCTCTTCACTATTCTTATTCCATCGAGTTGTACCATTATTTTCTCATATCCCCAACATAGATTGACTAGGACTTTAATCTATGGTTATGGAACTCTAACTGCTCCAAGTGGAGTCTTGCATTCTTATATTCATTTTTCTTCAAAATTATTAAGAATTTTATGCTATTGCTCCTAGATGTTTACTTCACTCTCCCATGTAGCATCTTCAATACTATAGTAGGTCCATTTAAAATTTACCATTCATATGTATTTGTTCTTTATCACTTTGAATTTCTGGTCTGGGATGCGTATTGTTTTAACCTAGAAATTGCCTTCGTGTTCCACATGGATGACAATAGAATCAATTATGTGGCTAGGTTTAGGAACATATTTATTTCATAATGACACATGAAATACATTATGCACTCTCATAGATGTATCCAATGCTATAATGTATGAAATTGTCCCTGTATTTTCTAATATTTCAAAAGGTCAACAATATATTATTGCCAACTTTTGGCAAGTTCCTAATCCTAGAAAATTTTTGTTTCTATTCACTTTTAAAAACACATGTTCACCTTCTTTAAATCTATAAAAAATATGTTATTTTTTTCATAAAGTTTTTTTCTATCTTTGGAAACCTTTAAATTATTCTTTATATTTTCCATCTTCTCTTCCATTTCCTTCAATATGTTTGGACCAATAACTAATCTGTCTGTTGGATTATCCCAAGTCACTGGTGTATTGCATTTCTTGCCATACAATGTTTCAATTGTACTCATTTTTAATCAGTCTTGACACTCATTAATGTAAGAAAATTAAACTAAATGAATATAATCTTCCCACTTTGATGGTTAGTCCATCACATACATTCTAACAATGTCCTCAATTATTCTGTTGGTCCTCTCTATTTTCCCATTTGACTTTGGGTGATACATTGTATTAAGATTTAAATTTGTCCAAAAGGCTTTGAACAAACTTTTCTGAAAATTGGATGTAAACCTATGATCTTTGTCTAAAACTATTTTCTTAGGAACCCCATGTAGCCTAGAAACATCCTTCATTTATATGTATGCAATACTTGTTTCCTTGTGTGTTTCTTCATTGAAATAAAACATGTTTCGCTAGTTAATTTATCCACCACCATCATGATGGAATCATGTTGTTTCACTGTTCTATGAAGTTTTGCAATAAAATCCACTGTTACAACTTTCTACTTCCACTCTGGAATGGGAAATTGTTCGAATCACCCAAATGCATGCCTATGCTCTGTCTTGACCTTCTAGAATTCTAGGCATCTGGATATGTAACCAACCACTTCTTTCTTCATTCCTAGCCAAACATTTTGACTTCTTACAACTACAATTTACTTTTGATATCCTAGGTGCCCCGCATATGAAACATAGTGCATTTACCTCATCACTATATTTTTTGGCTCATTAGAATTTAACAGATATAATTTACCTTTGTACATGAGAATTTTGTCTTCTTTTAGCTCAAAGTATTTAAATTTATGCTAAAAACTACCTTCTTGTAATGTTTCCTTTATTTTCAAATATTGTTGACCTGATATTTTTTTTGAAATAATTTTTTGTTTTGGATCATTCATGTAATTTATATTGGCTGAAATATCCATCTCATGAACTCTCTTGGTGACTACATCAACCTCTTGATTTTCCTTGCCTTTGATGTGTTCAATTTCGAAGTCATATTCACTAAGGAATTCCATCCATCTAGTTTGCCTAAAATTTAATACGAGTTGTCCAAAAAAATGTTTCATACTATAATGGTTTATCCTTAGCTCAAATTTCCTCCACATCAAGTAATGACTAGACATTTTTAATGCATGAATAATGGCTTATAATTCCAGGTCATGTGTAGCATAATTCCTCTCAATTTCTTTTAATTTTCCAGACTCGTAGCATACCACATGATCTTTTTGTGTGGGGAATACACCGATATCTTCCTTGCAAGAATCTGTGCACACAATAAAATATTCATTTTAGTCTGCAATATTCAATATTGGAAAACTTGTCAAAATGATTTAATCTACTAAAATGTCTCTTGGGAGACCATTCAAGTTTTACTCCATTCTTTTGCAAAGAAGTGATTGGGCTTGCAATAATTGAGAATCCTTTTATGAATATACAATAATAACAGAAAAGAACCATGAATGAGATCTGACCTCTGTAACATTTCATGTTGTTGGCCATCCTCTAATCACCTTTATCTTCTTAGGGTCCACTGTTATCCCTTCTACTGAAATTATCTGCCCCAAGTAATGAGTCTTCTTCTAATAAAAAATCCAGTTACTCTGCTTTGCATGCAATTTGGGTTCTTTTAAAAGTTTTATCACCATTATTAAATGTTATAATGTTCCTCTTCTGACCTCAAGTAGATGAGTATATCATATGGGAAAAATATTACAAACTTGTCCATGCACTCCCTAAACACACCATTCATCAGACATGTGAAAACATTTTGGGCATTTGATAGTCCAAATCATACTATCGAGAACTCATTATGCCCATATCTTGTCTTGAACATTGTATTGTTGATTTATTATTCCTTTATCCTCACTTGATGATATCATGATCTCATGTGAATCTTGGAAAATATTCTTTCACGTTTCATTCAATCGAATCAACCATCAATCCTTGGCAAAGGATATTTACTCTTTACGGTGAACTTACTTATTTGTCTGAAATCAATACACAACCTTAAGGTTCTATCTTTCTTATTCAGAAAACGAATTGGTTCTCCTGAAAGTGACACATTTGGGTGTATCTACCACTTCTTTAACAACCCCTCAAGTTTCATCTACAACTCTTTCATATCTAGCCTGCCCATTTTGTATGGTGTCTTGGACACTAGGGAAAATATTGGTTCCAAATCAATAGAGAAAGCAATGTATCTATTTGTTGTAAATATTTGGATTTCCCAAAAATATCTTAAAAATCCCTCAATATCAGATGGTATTCAATATTTTCCACTTTATCTCCGGTTGCCTCTTCAATATGGGTTACAAAAATTTGACATCCCTTCATAAATATCTTTTTCAATTACATAATGGAAATTTCTCTAACAACTACAACCCTTGGAATTCATTGAATATTCCCTTGTTTCCCTTCAACATCAAGATATGTGATTGTATTTTTGTAGTAGTCTAGGACATCATGGTTTTTTTCGAATCAATCCATGCCAATTAGACAATTATATGAACCCAATGGTATGATGTTCACATATAACTTTTTGGTGAGTCCATTCATGTCTATTAGAAAATATTTGAATAGGTGATTGATTTTCCTTTTATCCCCTATGGCTAATTGAACTAACTAAGATTTATTATGCTTGCTCATTTTCAAGTCAAATATTTATACAATGTTAGAGTTTATGTAACAATGGATAGCTTCATAATCAATTAAAATTTCTCTAGGTCGGTTATCAATCTTACATTCGACTTTAGTATTTTTGTAATAGTCTAGGACATCATGGTTTTTTTCGAATCAATCCATGCCAATTAGAAAATTGTATGAACCCAATGGTATGATGTTCACATATAACTCTATGGTGAGTCCATTCATGTCTATTAGGAAATATTTGACTAGGTGATTGATTTTCCTTTTATCCCCTATGGCTTATTGAACTAACTAAGATTTCTTATTCTTGCTCATTTGCAAGTCAAATATTTCTACAATGTTAGAGTTTAAGTAACAATGGCTATCTTCATAATCAATTAAAATTTCTATGGGTCGGTTATCAATCTTACATTCAACTTCAATCATGGGGGATTGATATTTTTCTTGCTTGTTTTCTAGGGCTACCTAAATACTTAACATCTTTCCTCCCATGTCTTCCACTCTTTCATCCTCCTGAATGTTTTGGATAGTCCTCATTCTTTGTTTTTTGTGTGGACAATCCATATATAAGTTATTTCCCTCACATACTTAACATTGTATATGATGCTTCCTTGGCCATTTCCAAAATGAATCTACAATCTTGTTTTAATTTTGGGTTGACTGAACTTTTTTATTATCTTGGGATTTTTTCTTGAAAAATGGTGGCATAAAAAATTTCTTCCTTTGATTCCTTTTACCCTTGATATTTTCATTCCAAGATTTCGGGAAAAATGTCCTTCCTTTGCTCTACTCATAAATATTATTTTCTCTCCTTATGGTTTCCTCCAAAGTATTGGGGTTATTATATTGTATCTTGTCATTGTAGAAAGAAGGTGACCCACTTACAAACCTTTGTTTGTTTACCTTCTCATCCTTTAGGAAGTCAACATACTTATGCAATTCAAAGAACCTCTTCTCATATTAATCCATTTGCATACTTCCTAACTTGAATTAAAAGAAATATTTCATCTTCCTTTAATAATAATTCTCGAACAAATATTTATCTTGGAAATATCCTTTAAACTACCTCCATGAGATCATTTTCTTATCAAGGTTCTTGGCTTGCTTAATTTGATTCCACCAAAAGGTTTCCTTTCCTTCCAAGTCATAGGTTGCAATTCTAGCTTCTACCCTTCAGGGGTAATCATG